>CM076066.1:30115000-30357500 GCA_038088235.1 Zacco platypus
AACAGATGAAAGCAAAACAAAGGAACATGTGACTCCGGATGGGACTGGGGAACAGAAAAACAGACAAACACAGACCAGATCATGACACTAATATTAGCATATTCTTTCTCATTTACCGTCAACATTCAGCAAATGAGCATTTATATCATTGAAACAAATCTATGAAAACCTAATAAACATTTAATTTGACAAACGTTGCAGGTTTAATGGAATCCAGCGGTCAGATATGAACTGTGCATTGGTGTCTGAAGTGTTTACTGAGAGACGGCCGTCGGTGCGAATCAGTTTCACTGCAGAACCAGATCCACACTTTAAACCAGTAATTCACACTATGTTGCTCTGTATAATATTCATCATTTTCACTCTGTGCTGAATGTCATTTACTTCTGCCTGCTCTTTATTCCAGTGTGTTTCCCATTGTGCACAAACTGGCTTTTTATTCATATTTTTTCAAACAATTTGTTTATTTGTGAAAAATACTATATTATGAATTATTATGAATACAGAATCAAAGTTAGTTAGAAAGTTACAATCTAAAATAAGTCAGTTTAGTTGAGATTTATTTCATTCATTATCAGATTATTTATTTAAATACCATATAGTTCATGTTTTGATTTTGTAATGCTGGTGAATATATTTTGGTGACGTCATTTGCCCGCGAAATCTTTTGCGCGAGACGAGACGAGGTGCATTTGTCATCGTCACAGATCGTCAGAGAGAGGAAAGTTCACTAACTTCTTTTATAAACTGTTATCTTTTCAATTTGTGAAACGTTGACCAATTAAACAAATTATTGATACCTAGATTTACAAGCAAATTATTACATCTGTTGCTTGAGAAGACGAGTAACTAAATTACAGTAGACCTGAGCTAATGCTCGCTAGGCCTGTCATGATAACTACTTTTTAAGACAATTTTATGCCATTGAATATATTAATATCAGACCATAATAATAGAAGTAGGCCGACACACTTTCAAAAGGCAACCATTTAATTCTTCAGATCATAGAAGTGAAGTATCAAAACATTAAATATGACTGAAAAACTTGAATAAAGAGGGTTTTTTTTTCAAAGTAACAAGCCTCTCCTAGCCTCATTTGATTTCAACCGAATCATCACCACAAGCACCCACAAATCTGGCAACCAATTGGACCTGATCTACACACGTAACTGTATCACTGACAACATTCTGGTCACACCTCTGCACGTCTCTGACCATTTCTTTATCACTTTCAATCTGCAACTTATTTGTGCACCACCAACCACTTCACATGTTTCCTTCAGAAGAAACCTGCGCTCTCTTTCCCCTTCCCATCTCTCTTCTGTTGTGTCATCCTCCCTTCCCTCCCACACACAATTCTCATCTTTGGATGTAAATACTGCAACACACACATTATGCTCCACTTTATTTTCCTCCCTAGACAGTATCTGTCCTCTGTCATCTAGACCATCAAAAGCAACTCCTTCCAACCCCTGGATATCCGATGCGCTTCGTGAAGACCGGACCAAACTCAGGGCAGCAGAAAGGAAATGGCGCAAATCACAAGACCCATCTGACCTAGGTTCGTACCAAGATCTGCTATCATCCTTTTCTGATGGAGTCCTTGGAGCTAAGTCCTCATACTTCCACAACAAAATCAACGGCGCTACAAACCCACGCTCACTCTTCAAGACATTCAACACACTCCTCTGTCCCCCTCCACCACCTCCCACCACATCTTTAACTGCTGATCGATTTGCCAAGTTCTTCACCGACAAGACATCTGCCATCAGCAGCCAGTTCTCTACACCACCCACACAGGAACTCAGCCCCTCCTCATCCACTAATCTTTTCCCTTCCTTTTCCCCTCTCACGGAGACAGAAGTATCAAAACTTCTCCTCTCCACTCATCCCACCACCTGCCCTCTAGACCCCATCCCCTCACACCTTCTACAAGCCATCTCTCCCACTCTTTTACCAGCACTTACACACATCATTAACTCGTCTCTCCACACAGGCACTTTCCCTACCGCATTCAAGCAGGCTCGAGTAACCCCACTGCTTAAAAAACCCACGCTAGACACATCACTCGTGGACAACTACAGACCTGTCTCTCTCCTACCGTTCATATCAAAAACACTTGAACGAGTTGTATTCAACCAGGTGTCATCCTTCCTCACACAGAACGACCATCTGGACGTCAACCAATCTGGTTTCAAGAGCGGCCATTCAACAGAGACCGCGCTACTGTCTGTCACGGAATCCCTGCAGATTGCTAAGGCTGGCTCCAAATCATCTGTTCTCATCCTACTGGATCTATCTGCTGCCTTCGACACCGTAAACCATCAAATTCTTCTGTCCACCCTCTCGTCACTGGGCATCTCAGGTACTGCGCTTCAGTGGTTTGAGTCCTATCTCACAGGTAGGTCTTTCAGAGTTGCCTGGGGAGGGGAGGTATCCAAACCTCATGAACTGATCACTGGGGTTCCTCAGGGTTCAGTTCTTGGTCCCCTCCTATTCTCCATTTATACTACGTCACTGGGTCCCATCATACAGGCACACGGTTTCTCCTACCACTGCTATGCTGATGACACACAACTCTACCTGTCCTTCCAACCAGATGATTCCACAGTAGCTGCACGAATCTCAAGCTGTCTGGCGGACATCTCGACATTGATTACTGCAATGCTCTTCTGGCTGGTCTGCCGTCAAGTGCAATCAAACCTCTTCAAATGATCCAGAATGCTGCTGCACGTCTTGTCTGCAACGAGCCGAAGAGAGCCCACGTCACGCCCCTCTTCATCTCTTTGCACTGGCTACCCCTTGCTGCTCGCATCAAGTTCAAGGCGCTGATGCTTGCTTACAGATCCACCACAGGCTCTGCACCTTCCTACCTCCACACACTGCTACAACGCTACGTCCCCACCAGAAGCCTGCGATCGCTAAAGGAACGAAGACTTGTGGTACCATCACAGAGAGGCACAAAATCACTCTCCAGAACATTCTCCTTCACTGCTCCCTGCTGATGGAATGATCTCCCTACTTTCATCAGGAACGCAGATTCCCTGGCAATATTCAAGAGACAGCTGAAAACTCACCTCTTCCGTGAACACTTAATCCCCTCATAAAAAAAAAAAAAAAAAAAAAAAAACCCTATCCTTCCCCCTTCTTCCCTTCCTACTCTAGCTTATGGTACTGAGCAATGTATGAAACTTGTATTGTGAGCACGTCCTGTGTTATTTGCCAATTCATGAAGAATCGCTTGTTTGTTTTCCTCACTTGTAAGTCGCTTTGGATAAAAGCGTCTGCTAAATGACTAAATGTAAATGTAAATGTAAATAAACGCTCGGAATTGACAGATTAACCAAAATCAAAACTTCGCACGGGTGTGTTTGTGCAATAAGCTTATATAGTGTGACTGATAAGAATGGGCTGGGTGATGTAATCAAGAGATGGGGTAATGTGTTGCAGCTGGTGGAGTGATCAAAGATGGGTGCGGGGCTTCTGGGAAATGTAGTCTGCCTTGGTGGATGAGTGAGAGAGTGAGTGAGTGAGTGAGAGAGTGAGTGAGTGAGTCCATGGTGGAGTGCCCTCTGCTGGTTATAGCGGGCACTTGGGCTGACGATCGTTACAATTAGTGTATACATGTAACACAGGAAACAAAATTCAGCAGCTGAACTGACCTCACTCCACCTTGTCCTGCGGACGGAACAACATAAAGTGTGTGACAGTGTGATCCGATCAAATCAGTGTTTCAGGATCTAGTTCAGCTGTGTTCAGGAACAAATGAAACGAGCTCTTGCCAGTAGAAGTTCCAGTCGTCGCTGTCCGTCACCTGGATCCATCCTCTCTTCTCAAAGATATTGATCAGCACCGATTTCTCGATGTCCGTCACCCACTTCACCTTCCCAGCCATCGCACACACACTCCTGAGAAACACACGTCACTTCCGTCTCAGAGACGCCGAACCACGAGAACATTCATGAAGAGCAGCAGCAGGTCCATCACTGTGGGATTATTCACTGTGTTCCACTGATTTCACAACAGTTTCTTACTTTTCATCAGTTACAAATACAGTTCATGTCAGCCGCTAAACAATGTTAAATTTTCATTTGAATAATGCATTAGTAAATGTCAAAAATAACATGAACTAAGATGAATAAATGCTTCCGAAGAACTGTTCATTTTGTGACCAACACTTATAAGTTATTATTTCTATTATTACACTTTGTTTGTCATTAAAACAAGCTCTCACACATTAATCATGAGTCACATGATCATTCGGTGTGTGTTTGATAATCGAGCAGATGTTGATGTGAGTTTAGAGGAAGATTTGTGTGTCTCAAACAGATTCTCATTGAACACGATGATCTGCTTGATGATCTGCTCTGCAGCGATGCGCCTGACGCGCCAATCACTTTATATTACTATAAATGACTAACTCTAACATTTACACGTCAAGAAAACATGAACATCATTCGTTTTAAATGTATTTATTGATATTTATGCGTTTGTTCATCGCTGAAAGGAAATACAGTGTTTGAAATAAGGCTGTTTCTCAAAATAAAATGAAAGAACAAATATATTAGAACATAACAGAGTAATAATTAATAATAAAAGGACAAAATTAGACCAGAAAACCAATGTATTCATAATAATAACACTTTTATAATAATGAAATACTACTACTTCTACTACTAAAATAATACGTAAAAAAAGCTAATGGTGAATCTAGAACATATTCACAATAAGACTTTTACTCACAATAATGTTTTCCTCACTGTTGTATTTTCAGATACAGAGATCGTAACACAGTGTTGTTGAAATTACACCTTAAAAATGTGGTTTATGAATGAAGAAATGAGAAACTGTGTGTGAAAGATGTTCAGATTTATAAGATCAAACTCTTTCACAGTATTTTTACCCACATTAATGAAGCCAAACAACACATTTCACTCACATAATGTCAGATTTAATGAAATCATTTATATGCAGTTGTTCTTCTATAAATTCAGATGTAATTTAAAGGAATCTAGTTTCAGTTCAGAATGACAGTTCATCACCTCAGAGAGTCTCTCACACAGAGTCAGGACTGTCTGAAGATGAGCTTCAAAATAAAAGCCCCATAATATATATCATAAAGGGGTTACGATCTCTTGTTTATGTTTTTAGGGTGTACTAGAACAGGTATTTATGCTCGATTGTTCAAAAAAATCACATATTTTACATTATTATGGCACTCTCTTCCCTGTCTGGCTCCAACGGCCTGTTTACTTCCTGTTTTGATGAAGCCCCTCCTTACAAAATATGAAATGTGCTGTGATTGGTCAGCTGGCCCAGTGTGTTGTGATTGACAGACAGCTCAAAGCGTGTTCAGGAAGTGTCACGCTCCATAACTGTGAGTTTCATCTGCTCAGGTGTGAATATTAACGACTCAGTCAAGTTTGTCATACTAATTCCAGCCCGATTCAGAAAAGTTCATGCTATACGTTCTGTGTAACACTGTGTTCACAACCACAAATGCTTACAGTAAAATTAAATAGTTCGGTTTCAATCTTGCTTTCGTGTTTACTGTGAATTTTCCAACATCTAATGACTTTCAGTCTTGTACAGAAATGTTCAGAGGAGCTCATGAAAGAAGAGCTTTAGGTTTTGAATAACTGTGTGTGTGATATATCCAAAAATACAATATTATGACAAAAGTGTTTGCAACGTAGACAAATGTTTGCTTTTGAGACGTGTTGAGAAAACTGTAAATATACTGTAAGTGTTCATCGTCCTTCTCTTCTCTTGGATCATCTAGTCACTGATTCATCATGAGCTCAAAGCATTATGGGTAGAATCTCTACAGTCTGTTCTGATTCATCAACAGTTTCACTGATGATCCTTTATAAAGCCTAAACCCAGGATAGAGCGGTTGAGTGAATGTGGTCTGGACTGTGTGGATGAGGATCATTGTGTCAGAGACGCTGTAGAAGGACAGAGTTCCTGCACTGTGATCCACAAACACTCCTATTCTACTGATGATGGACTCTACATTGAGTTCAGTCTGTGTGTCATTGTGTTTGAATAAGTAACTGTCAGGAGAGCAGATCAAACTCCAGGACTGATCATTATATCCAAACACACACTCATCACGATGTCCCTTCCTGCTGATGCTCTTATATGACACTGATATAAACACACCATTCCCACTCCACTCAATCTCCCAGTAACAGCATCGATCACTCACACTCTCGCTACACAACACCTGAGGAATATCAAATCTGTCTGGATGATCAGGATACGACTGGACTGTGTCAGTTTCAGTAATCACTGTGTTCCTCTCAGACAGACGGAGGCCTTTACTCACTGTGTTCAGATCCGGAGTGAGCTGATGGGAATCTGATGAGATAAAACACATCAGAGGTGTCAGTATTAGAGACTTTTTCTATCTTAAATCTTTAGTTCAGATCTGACAAGTTGATTCAGGATTCTTATCCTGTCTTACAGAATCTCACCTGTAGTTCAGAAATCTTGAGTTCGGTACTCAACTCTCAGATCTGTTGCCAAGCAACCAGTGATAATAATACACTTAAGAAATGTCATTCTGTAATAGATTTTGTCCTAAATGAAGTTCTGACTGAAATCACCATGGTTACTAAACAGATAAAATAGCATTATAATCTTTCTGTTGTGTGTGTGTGTGTGTGTGTGTGTGAGAAAGAGAGAGAGAGTGTGTGTGTGTGTGTGTGTGTGTGTGACCTGGTCGGGTACCTCCTCCGCCTTCACCGTCCTGGATGGCGGTGCAGCTAAGGGGTACGTGGGGATCCCCCCAGTTGATCGCGCCGTCCCGATGCAACTGTGTCCGGCGGCCGCCAATTGGCGGGGTAACCCGCGTCTCCCGTCCCGGGCCTGTAAGTTCTCGTCCAATCTAACGGACAAGGCTTACAGAGCCTGTGGGCAGGCTGCATCTGCCCTGCATGCCATTGCGTTGCTGCAGGTCTACCAGGCCAAGGCACTCCGTGACATGCCCCAGGGCGGTCTTGACCAACAGCTCGTGGAAGAGCTGCGAGCCACCACCGACCTCGCCCTCCGGGCGACGAAGGTGACTGCGCGCTCGGTTGGTCAAGCGATGGCCACGCTGGTGGTTCAGCAGCGCCATCTCTGGCTCAACCTGGTGGACATGAGGGAGGTCGATAAGTATCGGTTCCTGGACTCCCCTGTGTCCCAGGTTGGGCTATTCGGCGATGCGGTCGAGAGCTTCCCACACAGAAGCAGACGGAGGCCCTGAAGCATGTCCTGATGCTTTGCAGACTTCGCAGGGGCGGAGGACGACGCAAGCGGGCGCCTTCGGCGACGAGCAGATGAGGAGACTGCCACCGGCGGCTGGGTGGAGGCAGCCGCCGGTGGCAGTCTCCTCATCTGCTCGTCGCCGAAGGCGCCCGCTTGCGTCGTCCTCCGCCCCTGCGAAGTCTGCAAAGCATCAGCCATCACCCAGCAGACCGCAGGGAGCCGGTCGCAGACGTGGCGCCCAGCCCGCTCAGCCTGCAGCCAAGCCAGGTGGCAAACGCACCAGAAAGCGGTCCGGAGACGGGCGACCGGGAGGAGGTTGGAGCTGCTTTTCGGGAGACGGTGAAGGCACCGCTCCCTCCCCCGGAGGAGGGCCGGGTGGAGAATCCTTTGTTTCCCTTTCTTTCTGTTCCACCAAATATTCCCACATTCTCAATAAAAGAGCAGTTTCCACTTCCTCTGGGTCACAAGAGGGCGCATCTGGCGGTGTGTCACGCTATGCCTGGCCACCCTCAGCCCCCTCTCATTTCGCCAGCGGAGGGCAGTGTGCTGGTCGAGGCCGCCCCCTGTGCCGTCTCCCATGTGCACTTTCAGTCTGCGGAGCCAAACCTCACTTCTGGCCGCTCTGCCGTCCGAGTCAGGTTCCCTGGCTCTGCCTCGCTGCCCCCCCGCAGGTACGTCTGTTGTGCCGTTGGTCCCGCAGATGCGGAGTCTGGAAGCCTGGCTAGCGCTTCCCAGCCCGTCCCGCTGGCTCATCCGCACAATCAGACTCGGCTATGCGATTCAGTTCGCCCCGCATCCCCCGGTGTTCAGGGGCATCCATTTCACTCGCGTGGATGCGAACGATGCTCCTGTGCTTCGGGCGGAGATTGCAGTCCTACTGGCGAAGGACGCGATAGAGACGGTCCCTCCAGCCGATATGAGGTCAGGGTTTTACAGCCCCTACTTCATTGTACCCAAGAAAGGCGGTGTGTTACGGCCAATCTTGGACCTGCGAGTCTTGAATCGGTCCCTTCACTGGCTGCCGTTCAAAATGTTGACGCAGAAACGCATTTTCGAATGCATCCGTCCCCAAGATTGGTTTGCAGCGATTGACCTGAAGGACGCGTACTTTCATGTCTCGATTCTTCCTCAACACAGACCCTTTCTACGGTTTGCGTTCGAGGGTCGGGCATACCAGTACGACCCATTGCCAGTTGTTTTACTCCCTGTCCGAGGGCACCCTCGGCACGGACGCACTGGCACACAACTGGCCCCAGGGCCTCCGCAAGTATGCGTTTCCCCCAGTGAGCCTTCTTGAACAGACGTTGTGCAAAGTCAGGGAGGACGAGGAGCAGGTCCTGCTAGTTGCGCCATATTGGCCCAACCGGACCTGGTTTTCAGAACTCATGCTCCTCGCGACAGCACCTCTTCTGAAGAAGGACCTTCTGACTCAGAGACGGGGCACCCTCTGGCACCCGTGTCCGGACCTCTGGAATCTCCCTGTCTGGTCCCTGGACGGGACGCGGAGGTTCTAGGTGGCCTACCCCAGTCGGTGGTAGACACCATCACTTCCGCTAGAGCTCCTTCTACGAGGCACCTCTATGCTTTGAAGTGGAACCTGTTCGTTGAATGGTGTTCTTTTCACCAAGAGAACCTCCGATCTTGCTCGATCAGGTCAGTGCTTTCCTTCCTGCAAGAGGGCCTGGAGCGAAGGCTGTCTCCCTCCACCCTCAAAGTGTATGTTGCTGCTATCACCGCACATCACGATGCAGTGGAAGGTAAGTCTCTGGGAAGGCCCTCTGAGGGGGGCGAAGAGACTGAATCCACCTCGCCCACTCTCTATACCCTCTTGGGACTTGTCACTGGTGCTTACAGCTCTCTGGGGACCTCCCTTCGAGCCTTTGCAGTCAGCCGAGTTAAAAATTCTGTCACTTAAAACAGTTTTCCTGACTGCACTGGCCTCCATCAAAAGGGTAGGGGACCTGCACGCTTTTTCGGTCGACGAATCGTGCCTAGAATTCGGGCCGGCCAACTCTCAGGTTATCTTGAGACCCTGGCCCGGATATGTGCCCAAGGCTCTTACCACTCCCTTTAAAGATCAGGTAGTGAACCTACAAGCGCTGCCCTCGGAGGAGGCAGACCCAGCCCTGGCTTTGCTCTGTCCTGTCCGTGCTCTGCGTCTGTACGTGGACAGAACTCAAAGCTTCAGGACCTCAGACCAGCTCTTCGTCTGTTTCGGAGGCCAGCAGAAGGGAAAGGCTGTCTCCAAGCAGAGGATGGCCCACTGGATAGTGGACGCCATCGCCTTGGCTTATCAGTCCCAAGGCGTGCCTTGCCCACTCGGGTTGAGGGCTCACTCCACTAGGGGAGTAGCTTCTTCCTGGGCGCTGGCTCACGGCGCCTCACTGACAGATATATGTAGAGCTGCGGGCTGGGCGACACCCAACATGTTCGCTAGATTCTATAGCCTTCGTGTAGAATCGGTATCCCGTGTACTCGCCCCTACTGACCGGTAGCGCGAAGAACCCTTTCTAGTGTCCGCTTGCATACGCCACTCCCGCCCGCTGGGCCGGATACGTGCATCTATTTTCTCCAGTAGAGTTCCCCAGTTGGTGAACCCTGTAGAGTCCTCCGCCACCCCTTGTGGCTTCGGACTTTGTCCGTTGCCAGGCTTGAGCACGCATACTGCCTCTGCTAAGCTGGGTTCCATATGTTGTGACCCCTACGGCGGTCCCATATGTGTAAAGTCCACGGTAGCCTTCCTATGTAAGCCTGTGTCTTTCCCTCAGCAGAGCCCACTCTGCTGTCCTTGCTAGATGTGTCTTCCCCCTACCTAGGCCGGAGCCATCCCAGCGACTTCATATGTGCACAGCCCACGGCCAGTCCATATGTACATTCCCATGTAATTTTCCTCCCTTCGGGTAGGTTGTGGTCTCCGCAGCGTCCCCAGTGGGTACGCTTTCCCAGTGTTATCCAAGTCTTACTGAGTGGGTCATGCGGAACAGCTGTAGACTTCCCTGGCGTAAGTCCGGTCCCTTCTCCGTCCCTAGTGCGCGCCGGGATGCCGCGACTTACGTTGGGCGCTGGAGGGGGTCAGTAACTGTGGCGTTTTATTAGGGATCCCAATTCGTCGGTTTAGTTCTGATGTACGTCGAACGTGACCGACTGAAAGGTAACGTCTCGGTTACGTATGTAACCCTCGTTCCCTGAAGGAGGGAACGGAGACGTACGTCCCGTCGCCACAGTTCCTGTACCCCGCTGAGCACGGACCACTGCTCGTCTCCTCAGCGAAAAACAAAGTGCGAGCGCGGCCGCTTCCGTATTTATACCCGCTCGCGGGGGCGGAGTGCGGCACGCAAAGCTCGCACGCCAATCTTCATTGGCTCGTTTAGTTTACACTTGAAGATGATAGGGCTCTCATGCGATATCCCAGTTCGTCGGTTCAGTTCTGACGTACGTCTCCGTTCCCTCCTTCAGGGAACGAGGGTTACATACGTAACCGAGACGTTTTGCATGCTGAATGTTGAAGTCTGTGTGACTCCAGCATGGTCAACTGCAAGATTGTAACAAATATAGACAAATTATATCAACCCAAATAAAAGTTTCACAAGGTTTTTATGACATAAGTGTTGGCAACAAAATTTTAAAAGATTATTTGAAGTGAAATAGTTATTTTATAGATCATTCATATATAATATTTACTGCTTCCCTTCCATTGAAAACAAGTAACTGTGATTTCTTGTTGCGTCGCTGCATCAATAGGAAGAGAATTACAACAATATAAATGAAGTTCCAAGTGCCCAACCAAAGGGAACACTAATTACTGTAATAATACTGTAAAAATAATAGTTCATAAATTAATGTTTATTTTCCTAAAATGTTTTTGTTTGAAGTCAACTTATGTGATGTTCTCTTAATTTTCAGACTTTTCCCATTAATGGTACTTTAATGGCCTGTTTCATTTTGAAATGTGGACTTGGTCAAGAGCAGTCCTGAACAGTCCTCAAATTACACAAAGTTAAAATTCACAAACATTGACTGCATGAAAAGTCAAAACGTAAAATGTATTCCAAAAGTTCAGTTCATGCATCACATTTAAATTTGCAGCGCAATGCGAGACTTTGGTTGTGTTGTACACCAGGAGCAGACAGTTGTGCAGTACATTGAGTTGAAGCCCGCAGAGAAATGTTACGGATGGTTTTATTTCATCTGCACGCACTGAAACACCAGCAGTTCTGCACGTTCACATTCTTCTGAATGAACAGAACAGTGTGTGTTTTAGTGCGTGCACAAGAATAAAACTTATAAAACATTTATTAATCTTTGTTAATGTTAATTTCAACATTTACTACTGCATTATTAAAATCTTGTTAACATTAGCTATTGCTGAACTAACATGAACAACTGGATTTTCATTAATGTTTACGAAGATTAGTTAATACAGTAACAAATGTACTGCTCATGGTTAGTTAATGTAAGTTAATACATTAACTAATGTTTAACTAATGACCCTTATTGTAAAGTGTTACCAATTGTTTTGTATCATCTCAGTAGGCAATGTTAATCATGAACAAATGATGAAAAGACCATTAGTAAATGATCAGTTTGTGATTTATTGATGAAGTTGTTAGCTGGTCTGTGTTCAAAAGCACAAACGTGCAGGTATGCTGAAACACTATTTTTTGAAGACAATGTAATTGTTTTGAACTGGATGAACATTAATAAATGCCTTACAGTCAGGTGATTCCAGTGGGTTGTGTTAAATCCTTTCACTCATCAGCACAGACTGGTGTTCTGTGTGGAGTGTGTGGGATCTAGTGATAAACTGAACCTCTGAACCGGTTTAACTTCCGCTGAAGCTAACATCAGGTGCTCAGAGTTAAAGACTCCATGTGTGTCAGAGAAGACAGCTGTCTGTACCCTCACCAGTCAGCATATTTTGACATAAATACTTCATAAGTATTCATAATACAATTATAAATCTATAATTATTTATAATTCTATACCCATTGTGTCACTGTTGTTCTGATGATATGCGAGTCACTGCTACACTGGAGTGTCTGTAAAATGTCAGCAAAAGGCAAATTCTTAAGCTGTGCCATTATTTATAAAGATTACTTTATTGTATTTGAAGCACACAATAATGGTGCCATTAGCACACTTCAAGTGTACTTGGAATGCCATTGCAATGTTTTAAAATCACTAAAAGTTTGGGTAACACTTAATTTTACAGTGTCATGGTTACACGTTACATGTAGTTACTGGAGTAATAACTATAAATTAAGCATAATTACATGGAATTAACCCAAACTGAAACCTCATATTAATCTTAACCTTATAGTAAGTACACTTCCCCCGAATGCATATGTACTATGTATGATGTATCTTGTGAATCTATTGTTGTAATGTCTAGCTTTGTTCATGTTTCATGTCTTGTTGAGGTTTCATTGTTTTTGTCATTATCATGTGTCATGTGTAGTTCAGGTTCATTGTCATGTGTCTTGTTTCTTTATCCATGTGCTCCATGTTGTCATGTGATTCCCCTGTGTCATGTTCTGATTGGTTTACTGGGTTTATTCATTGTTCACAGGTGTTCATCATTTGTCATTAGTCTGTCTATTTAAACCCTCATGCTTCCATTGTTCCTTGTCGATGTTTGTGGATTGTTTATCCCTGTAACACTGTGGTGAGTTTATGTTGTTCATGTTTTGCCAAGCCAAGCCAAAACATGTAAAGTCTCATGTGCCATGTTGGATTTATGTTTTTTGTTTGGAAAATAAACTGTACTTGGGTTTGAATTAGAGCTTGCCTACAGTGGATCCTTATAATTGTCTTCCTAATTTCATGTTTAGTATAATTTTAAAAGATTGAATTCTGTTCTCCTGTATGGGTGGTGTCTCTTCAAGAAAACCTTCTCCTCTCCCCGGAAACCAGGTGTTGGTGCAATAAATATTTACAGTCTCTTGTTCTGGTCTGGGTATTCTGTAGGCAGAACCCCACACAGGGATGAGTGAGTGTCTTTAAGAACATCCACCCACCTCTGTGTGAATGCATAACCTTAAAGTACTCTTAGAGAAATATTTTGAGTAACTGATGTTATGTATTTATTATGTCTGAATTGGCTCATTGATACATTTTTACCTGGTTAATAAATTGTAACATTTGATTTTATTCTGACTTCCTCTGAAATTATTGTCTTCAGTAGATTACGATGTGTCCATTGTTACCACAAATCTGCGTCAGAATCAGACATACTAAAGGCTTGTTATATGGAGCAGGTCACACATCATACGAGACCTTTGGATTTCTGCCGATCGCTGCCTGAACAAGTTGCAGTATCATGACTATGAATAAGCAGGTGGCGATCCGACTTAATGTATTAGTAAACTCTGCATCCTCTGAGTAAGAGTCAGAACTGACGGATTTGTGATCGAGGGCCAGCATAAACGGCCGGTGCGAGGACCCTGTGTGACTTTGAGACCCGAATGAACGAGTACAATAAGAGTAAAAGTTAAATAGAATAACCAAACACCGCAATTAAGTCTTGACCAATGATTAATTCATAAGTATACACACAAGTTAAAAGTAGTAATAGTTTGAAATTGGAGTCAGATTAAGCGAGCAGCTAAATTAAAATTTAATCTAAAGCCTAAAAATTAAGTGAGCTTCACGTGAGCGCTGAAAAGACATACACGCATTATACCTTCACCCACACCGTCAGATTCCGTCCTTGGGCTGACGGGTGGTCCTTACAATTAAAAATGTAAAAATGCCTCCAGTGAACTTATCGTGGTGGAGGGGTTTGAGTGCCCGAATGATCCTAGGAGCTATGTTGTCGGGGGCTATATGCCCCTGGTAGGGTTTCCCAAGGCAAACAGGTCCTAGGTGATGGGCCAGACAAAGAGCAGTTCAAAACCCCATATGGATTTTAAAAAACAAAGGCCGTTACGTCGCCCGGTATGGCGCAACCGGGGCCCCATCCTGGAGCCAGGCCTGGGGTTGGGGCTCGTAGGCGAGCGCCTGGTGGCCCGGTCTTTCCCCACGGGGCCCGGCCGGGCTCAGCCCGAATGAGCGACGTGGAGCTGACCTCCCGTGGGCCCACCACCTGCAGGAGGAACCATATGGGGCCGGTGCATTGTGGATTGGGCAGCGGCCGAAGGCAGGGGCCTCGGCGACCCAATCCCCGGACACGGAATCTGGCTCTAGGGACATGGAACGTCATCTCGCTGGCGGGGAAGGAGCCTGAGCTTGTGCGGGAGGTCGAGAGATACCAACTAGAGATAGTCGGGCTCACCTCCACGCACAGCTTGGGCTCTGGAACCCAACTCCTTGAGAGAGACTGAACTCTCCGCTACTCTGGAGTTGCCTGCAGTGGAAGACGGCGGGCTGGTGTGGGCTTTCTCATAGCCCCCCAGCTCAGCCACCATATGTTGGAGTTTACCCCGGTGAACGAGAGGGTTGCTTCACTGTGGCTTCGGGTCGGGGATAGGGCTCTCACTGTTGTTTGTGCTTACGGGCCAAATGACCGGCCTTCTTGGAGTCTCTGGGAGGGGTGCTGGAAAGTGCTCCGAACGGGGATTCTGTCGTTCTACTGGGGGACTTCAACGCTCACGTGGGCAGCGACAGTGCTACCTGGAGGGGCGTGATTGGGAGTCGATGATCGACTTTGTAGTTGTTTCATCTGACCTCCGGCCGTATGTCTTGGACACTCGGGTGAAGAGAGGGGCGGAGCTGTCAACTGATCACCACCTGGTGGTGAGTTGGGTCAGATGGCAGGGGAGGAAGCTGGACAGACTCAGCAGACCCAAACGTACTGTCAGAAAGATCTTCAACTCGCACCTCCGGCAGAGCTTCAACCAGATACCGAGGGAGGCTGGAGACATTGAGTCTGAGTGGACCATGTTCTCTACCTCCATTGTCGACGCGGCCGCTCGAAGCTGTGGCCGTAAAGTCTCCGGTGCCTGTCGTGGCGGCAATCCCCGAACCCGGTGGTGGACACAGGATGTAAGGGATGCCGTCAAGTTGAAGAAGGAGGTCTATCGAGCCTGGTTGGCTCGGGGGACTCCTGAGGCAGCTGACGGGTACCGGCAGGCCAAGCGGACTGCAGCCCGAGTAGTTGTGGAGGCAAAAACTCGGGTCTGGGAGGAGTTCGTGAGACCATGGAGAAGGATTATCGGTCGGCCCCGAAGAAATTCTGGCAAACCGTCCGGCGCCTCAGGAGGGGGAAGCAGTGCCCTGCCAACACTGTTTACAGTGGGGGTGGGAATCTGCTGACTTCAACTGGGGACATCGTTGGGCAGTGGAAGGAATACTTTGGGGATCTCCTCAATCCCACCTACACGTCTTCCACTGAGGAAGCAGAGGCCGAGGACTCAGAGGTGGGCTCACCCATCACCCAAGCTGAGGTCACTGAGGTAGTTGGAAAGCTCCTTGGTGGCAAGGCAGCGGGGGTGGATTAGATATGCCCTGAGTACCTCAAGTCTCTGGATGTTGTGGGGTTGTCTTGGCTGACACGCCTCTGCAGCATCGTGTGGCGGTTGGGGACAGTGCCTCTGGACTGGCAGACCGGGGTGGTGGTCCCTCTTTTTAAGAAGGGGGACCGGAGGGTGTGTTCCAACTACAGAGCGATCACACTCCTCAGCCTCCCCGGGAAAGTCTATGCCAGGGTACTGGAGAGGAGAATAAGGCTGATAGTCGAACCTCAGATTCAGGAGGAACAATGCGGTTTTCGTCCCGGTCGTGGAACACTGGACCAGCTCTATACCCTCTCTAGGGTGCTGGAGGGTTTATGGGAGTTTGCCCAACCAGTCCACATGTGTTTTGTGGATCTGGAGAAGGCATTCGACCGTGTCCCTCGTGGCACCCTGTGGGGGGTGCTCCGGGAATATGGAGTCCGAGGCCCTTTGCTAAGGGCTGTCCGGTCCCTGTATGACCGGAGCAGGAGCTTGGTTCGCATTGCCAGCAGTAAGTCAGACCTGTTCCCAGTGCATGTTGGACTCCGGCAGGGCTGCCCTTTATCACCGGTCCTGTTCATAATCTTTATGGACAGGATTTCTAGGCGCAGTCAGGGGCCGGAGGGAGTCTGGTTTGGGGACCACAGGATCTCATCCCTGCTTTTTGCGGATGATGTGGTCCTGTTGGCTCCATCGGGCCAGGACCTCCAGTGTGCATTGGGACGGTTTGCAGCTGAGTGTGAGGCGGCTGGGATGAGGATCAGCACCTCCAAGTCTGAGACCATGGTTCTCAGTCGGAAAAGGGTGGCTTGTCCTCTTCAGGTTGGTGGAGAGCTCCTGCCTCAAGTGGAGGAGTTCAAGTATCTTGGGGTTTTGTTCACGAGTGAGGGAAGGAAGGAGCGTGAGGTTGACAGACGGATCGGTGCAGCTTCTGCAGTAATGCGGTCGATGTACCGGTCTGTCGTGGTGAAGAAGGAGCTGAGCTGCAAGGCGAAGCTCTCGATTTACCGGTCAATCTACGTTCCTACTCTCACCTATGGTCATGAGCTTTGGGTCATGACCGAAAGAATGAGATCCCGGATACAGGCGGCCGAAATGAGCTTTCTCCGCAGGGTGGCAGGGCGCTCCCTTAGAGATAGGGTGAGGAGCTCGGTCACTCGGGAGGAGCTCAAAGTAGATCCGTTGCTCCTTCACATCGAGAGGAGTCAGCTGAGGTGGCTCGGGCATCTGTTTCGGATGCCTCCTGGACGCCTCCCTAGGGAGGTGTTCCGGGCATGTCCCACCGGGAGAAGGCCCCGGGGAAGACCTAGGACACGCTGGAGAGACTATGTCTCTCGGCTGGCCTGGGAACGCCTCGGTGTCCCCCCGGAAGAGCTGGAGGAAGTGTCTGGGGAGAGGGAAGTCTGGGAGTCTCTGCTCAGACTGCTGCCCCCGCGACCCGGCCCCGGATAAGCGGTGGAAGATGAATGAAAATGCAGAATGTTTTCTGTGATGGGTAGGTTTAGGGGTAGGGGTAGTGTAGGGGGACAAAATATACAGTTTGTACAGTATAAAAACTATTACACCTATGGAATGTCCCCATAAAACATGAAAACACAACTGTGTGTGTGTGTGAGTGTGTGTTCATGTTGTGTGTGTGTGTGTGAGAATGTGTCTGTAGACGTACATTTCCGTACTCCTGGTGTAATCCTGATCTCTCCTCCATGATCCACACTAGAAAACACACACAGACAGAATCAATCATAGATAATAATGTTTTTTATACTGTACAAACTATATATTCTCTCCTCTTACACTAAATCTACCCCTAAATCTACTCATCACACAAAACTTTCTATTTCACATTTTCAAAAAACATAACTCTGTATGATTTATAAGCTGGTTTCTTCATGGGGATCATAAATGTCCCTACAAGGATTTGGGATATCTCCATGTTTTTGGGCACATTTTGATCCACAGACACACAGCAGTGCAGTGGCTGCAGGCGATTAATCAAATTATCCATTACAGTTTCTAATTACATCTGAAAGGAGCGATTGGTTGTCAGTTTGTGTGTACATGTGAGATTTTACCAGTTTTTCCACTTTTGATGTCCTGTTAACAGCACAAGACAGTTAAAACACTGATTTAAGATCAAACTTTCTTTTACAATCCACATGTATGAAGTCAGATTTCTGTGACAAAAGCTATTCTTACTTGGACACTTTCTGCTTTAATCTGAATGAATTTGTTCTGATTGAAGAATCTGAACGTAGTGTTTACATGAATGCTAAATAAAGAGATCAGGTTGATGTGTAAGTCACAAACTCCTGATCGGATTTAATCTTTTGACATGAACACACTGCACAAATATACAGTTTCCTTCCGTTGTTGCATTACTAACAATCCTCCTTTTCGTTGTTTTAAAAAGCAGACTTAATATTTAGGGGTCCTAATTAGGCGACGGCGAGCACATGAACCGTTGAGTCGTGCTGCTCGTCTTTATCAAGCAGTAAAAAACCACAAACCAGTCGTCTGTGGATGAGAGTATAAAACAAGGACTGGTGGGATGTTATCCTGCTCCAATTCACAGACGACGAGAGGAAAGAGAATTTCAGAATGACAGGACACTCATTTATGACACTTTATCAACGGGAAGAACAGCTCGTTCCGTGCGCCATACGTCATTACGCTATTTCTATGTCATTACTCTACTTCTATGTCATTGCACATGCACAGTACTCTCCAGTTTCGGTTTTCAACCCGATGAAGTGTTTAAATGTCCTCTCATTCTGATTAAAAAAGGACTAAACCACCCCTTACAATCCAAATGATATTTAATCAGATTTGGCCAATCCATTCTGATTGACGTGTTACATGTGACTTTTTCATTCTGATTGTACTAGTCGATCACAGTCGGATTATTAATGCCCATGTAAACGCAGCTAATGACAGTAAAATATAAACCATAAGCATGTCATTCATTCAACAGTATGTCATTCCTTCCCATCTCACACTGAACTAAAACTGCACACAGTCAACAAGACAGCGAGACAAGAACTGTCTTTACCTGCTGGTTTGTAGCAGCTGTTCAGACAAACGGACAAAATCTGACCATTACAGTAGTTTAAACACCACTAGCCATCAATAAATCACAGCACACATATACTAATACATTCATAAATAAAGCTAATTCATTATATGTACTAGTGCAAATTGTATTTGTTCTAATATAGTTTTCTATATCTTTTCTAACTGATTAGTTTTCCAAAAAATTAAGATTAAAAATCATAAAAATCCCATTGGCATCTGAATTCGGTGATCAGTTCACTTTTTAATGCTTAAATCGCATTCTGTACACAGTTCAGTAAAATACAACCACATTTACAGAAATTCTACACAGTGTGTACAGAACCAAACAATTCGAAATACTGCAGCACTGGGGGTTTTTCCAAAGCCGGTTTCAGTCTCGTCATGAGTCTCATGCCAGCACCACCCCAAATCCTGATCATGCGACTGTCTCCAGGGACCAGTGATGTCACTGTACTGGGGAATGAATTTTGACAAGTGATTTGCCATGCCAGAAGCTGCGGCAGTGCTTGTTTGTCCTGAGGAGTTGGGATGTCATGTACTGCTTTAGTTTTTTCAGGGTCAGGTTTGACATCCTTATCAACTTCATGGAATTTAAATTGTCCTCGGAGGCACTGCAAAACTGCTGTTACCACAGTGTTGATTGTCTTTCCACCATAAACCACAACATTATATTTCTCTGCTGTGTTGATGGGTGAGATCGACACTATTCAGCATTCATTCGGATGTCACTTTACATTTTGGCGCCCGTACCAATTTTTACTTTCTTTTTCATTTTTTAAAAACTGGACTGGTGACTGTGTTAAGCAGGAAGAACTGAAACTGAAAAACTGACACCTGAAACAAACTTGTTTGTGTTTGTGGCACTTATGACACTTCAAATCCTTGAACTTTGAAACTAACTGCAGCGAGGAGCAGGTTCTTTTAAAAATTGAGGTTTTGGTTATATAAATGTAGAAGTAATGAAGTCAAACTGGTTCGTAATAAGATGGTTATGCTGTTTTAGGAGTTGTTTAATCAAAACTCCTCCTGCTTCACATACTTGAGTTTGTCCAGTGTGCAGTTTGGATCCTCCATTTTTTCAGAAAGCAGCTTGACTCCTGAATCTCCTGGGTGATTGAAGCTCAGATCCAGCTCTCTCAGGTGTGAAGGGTTCAAACTCAGAGCTGAAGACACATAATGACAGCCTTCCTCTGTCACCATACAGCCAGACAACCTACAGACACACATCAACAGTCCACATGAGTTTAATTTGTACACATTTATGCCATGCATTAGGTGTTATTTATTTGTAACTGTGTAAAAAAAACTTAAATAGTAACTTAATTAACACTCAAGGGTCAACCGTATTGGATTCTTTCTTAGTTCACTCAGTCACATTCCTGACTGAATGGCTCATTATGCGGCTCATTAGGGGTAGGGTCTTAATCTCCTCTGGTATGAATCACAGCAAGATTCAGGCCTCCCCGCATATGGCCCTTCAAAAACAAAAGTATCTTAGAAATTTAAAATCAATACATTGTTTTATGGGACAGAATGATTTTAACATCACTTTGAAGCAAAAATTCTAGACTAAAGTACACAGTTTCCAAAAGTCTTCTGAAAAAAAATGCGTAGTATGTGTTTTGAGGACTTGTTTCAGTTACTTTTTATGTTTGTTTTTTCAAAAACCATGCATATATGTAATTCTCTCAAAAATACAAACATGTACCTCACATATTATTGTAGCCTAGTTTGTGCTGAATACAGTGTAATGAGACTCATTAATATTCATTAATATGTTTATAAGCAACTGAAAAAAGCACAAATATCAGGATATGTCAAAACTAGTCCAGGTTCCCAAATTAGCCTCAGACCCCAGAGTGTTAAAAATTTATTATTTTTTTTTGTTTTGAATTTAAGATGTATAATTTATGTTATTTGTATCATATAAGATACAAATAAGAGTGAACGTTCATATTTTAAAATAAAATATTATTTGTAAAATATTATTAGTTGAAATGCATTATTTTGGATTGTGGTCTATTTGCTACTAAATTCTTCATTTCCCTCAAATACCTTTAAATAATTCATTAAAGTACTTTAATTATAAAATAACAAAATCACTAGTTGTTGAGAAATTATTATTATAATTCTATAAGTTATTATTTATAAATAATTCTCATTTCAAAATCGGGAAAATATTTGTTATGTGCTGCATATTCTTCAGGATTAGGAGACTTAGGTTGGTGAGTTGGAGCTGGCTGGAGTTATCTCTGCAGGACAATGGCTCTCCAGAAGTTTGAGACCACTGATTTACTGTGAATCGAGGTGCTCGGTTTCACTCTAAAACACAGAGCATGTAAGAATGTACACACAGCAGATCTTCCTCATAGATGCCCTCAGCAAAAGAAATAAGTGTTTTGAATAATTTTGATGTGACTCGTGTACATGGACCCACACACAATCGTGGACACACTCTAGATTTACTTATCAGTAAGTGTCTAAATATTTCATCCATTATTATTGAATACATAGCGCCCATTCTGTCTCAATCATTTCTGTATGTTCTTTGATATGTTGATCTCTCCTACTTTATGACCAAGATGGCGGCGCGTACAACGGCGGCGTCTCTCCACTTTTTGCAATTTTCCAGTATTATTCCTGCTCATTTCGGGTCTGTTCGTACTGAACAGCTTTGCTCTAACATCATACACCCGACAGGAGCTTTTGGATATCGGTGAGGACTTTTTCAACAGTTTTATCACTAATCTTCGACTCATCTCTGAGATCGGCAGAACACCCGAGGCCACGCACTCTACTCGGCTGGGCGGAAGTGCTCGCAGGTGGCGTCGAGATCGTAAACAAAGGCGGGGGAAGCGTAGAAGTCTAAGCATTTTCCTCGCTAATGTGCGGTCACTGGTGAACAAAATGGATGAGTTACGACTTCGCATCACCCACAGTAAGAGACTTTTGGACTGCAATGTCATGGTTTTCACAGAAACATGGCTACACAACGACGTACCCAATAATGCTACTGAGTTAGACGGACGCTACATGTTCCGGGCAGATAGAACGGCAGATGACTCCGGCAAGACAAGGGGTGGTGGATTGTGCATTTATGTCAACAAAGCTTGGTGTACGAACACTGTCATTGTTGGGAGACACTGCTCAGCTAACCTAGAGTTTCTCATGGTTAAATGTAGACCTTCTTATCTGCCGCGGGAGTTCACTTCCACCATAATAACCGCAGTTTATATTCCACCGGATGCTAATGCCAAGCTTGCTTTGAACGAACTTCATGCAGCCATTAGTAAACAACAGACTGCTCACCCGGAGGCTGCTTTTATTGTCGCGGGTGATTTTAATCACTGCAAATTAAAGTCAGTGCTCCCCAAATTCCATCAACATGTTTCCTGCTACACCAGAGGAGACAAAACTCTGGATCATGTTTACACTAACATTGATGGAGCTTACATCGCGACCCCCCTCCCCCACCTTGGACAGTCTGATCACCTTTCTTTGTTTCTCACCCCTAAGTATTCACCCATCATCAACCGTGTGAAACCATCAGTGAGGACAATCAAAGTGTGGCCATCTGGAGCAGACTCTTTACTTCGGGACAGGTTTCAACACACTGACTGGAGTATGTTTGCTTCTCAGGCTGCCTGTGGCTCTCACACGGACATTAATATCTATACCTCCTCTGTACTGAATCACATCAACACCACCATTGACAGTGTTATAACAGAGAAACAGATAACAACATACCCTAATCAGAAGCCATGGATGAACAAGGAGGTGCGACTTCTGCTGAAAGCCCGCAACACTGCCTTCAGGTCAGTTGACACTCAGGCCTACAGTAAATACAGGGCTAACCTGAAAAAGGGCATCAAAAAGGCCAAGTACTGCTATAAGCTGAGGGTAGAGGAACACTTTTCCAACTCGGACCCCCGACGCATGTGGCAGGGCATCCAGATCATCAGTGACTACAAGTCAAGCAACTCCACTCCAACGGTCACGGACGTCTCCTTCCTTAACGAGCTAAAAGACGGCCACCAAAACTGCACACACAGCAGACCATCAACCTCTCAAACTCACCTCCACAGATGTCCACACTGCATTGAGCCGGATCAACGCACGCAAGGCTGCTGGCCCGGACGGCATTCCTGGACGTGTGCTTAGGGCATGTGCCGAGCAGCTTGCAGGGGTCTTCACAGACATTTTCAACCTGTCCCTCACCCAAGCAACTGTGCAAACATGTTTTAAGTCCACATCCATTGTGCCAGTACCAAAACACTCCTCCCCAATGTGCCTGAATGACTATCATTATGAAGTGCTTTGAGCGACTGGTCCTAGCACACCTCAAAGACTGCCTGCCACCCACACTGGACCCACATCAATTTGCCTACCGCAGAAATAGGAGCACAGAGGATGCAGTATGCACAGTGCTGCACTCTGCACTCACACACTTGGACAATAACAACACGTATGTTAGGATGTTGTTTGTTGACTTCAGTTCAGCATTTAACACCGTCATTCCCTCCAAGCTGACCACAAAACTTGGAGACCTGGACATTAACACCTCCCTCTGCAACTGGATTATGGACTTTCTTTCTCAGCATGTTAGGTCAGGCCACACCCACTCCACCACCACCACACTTAGCACTGGCGTACCACAGGGCTGTGTGCTGAGCCCATTCATGTACTCCCTCTACACCCACGACTGCAAGCCTGTGCATGGATCCAACTCCATCATTAAGTTTGCAGACGACACCACGGTGATTGGCCTCATCAGTGACAATGATGAGACTGCCTACAGGGAAGAAGTACAGCACCTGGCCACATGGTGCGCTGACAATAACCTGCTCCTTAACACCAGTAAAACAAAGGAGCTCATTGTGGACTTCAGGAAGAAGAAAGGAAGCACGCATGACCCCATCCACATTAACAGGATGGTTGTTGAACGTGTCTCCAGCTTCAAATTCCTGGTAACCACCATCTCGGAGGAACTGTCCTGGACCACAAACACCTTCAGCCTGGTCAAGAAGGCTCACCAGCGCCTCTTCTTCCTCAGGACACTGAAGAAGAACCAGCTGTCTTCAGCCATCCTGGTGAACTTCTACCGGTGTGCGATCGAAAGCATCCTGACCAGTTGCATCACAGTCTGGTATGGGAACTGCTCAGTGGCTGACCGTAAAGCACTGCAGAGGGTGGTGAAAACTGCCCAATGCATCACAGGGACACCACTTCCTGCTATTGAGGACATCCAGAGGAAACGCTGTCTACGTCGAGCTCGCAGCATTCTCAAGGACTCCTCTCACCCTGACCATGGACTGTTTAACCTCCTGCCCTCCGGGAGGAGCTTCAGGAGTCTCCGGACAAGGACCACAAGACTCAGGAACAGCTTTTTCCGTACAGCTGTCTCCTTGCTAAACTCTGCCCTCTTACACCCCCCACACCTTACACACAGACTCCTCCCCCTTTTCATTACCACAACTGACTTATTTATTTATTTATTCATTCACTTGTCATTTATTGCACTACTGTTTGTTCATCCAGAAGCACTGGAATCCATTTTCACACTGAAATATTTTTATGCACTTTACTGTCCATTACAACAGAGTACATTGTTCATATGTTCTGCCTATAGTGTACATACACTTTACATAATCCATCTGTATAGTATGTTCATATACACCCATCTTTATATCATGTTGATAGTATTTATAATCTGTAAATTATGCCCATAACACTTATCTGTATAGTTGTTGTACATATTGTAGATTTTGTATATTCTGCACTTACTGCCTATTGCACTTCTGGTTAGATGCTAACTGCATTTCGTTGCCTTGTACCTTACATGTGCAGTGACAATAAAGTTGAATCTAATCTAATCTACTGTTGAAGCTAGATCCATGTCATTCAAAAAGCGATGCTTAAATGAGAACACTGGTGTGCTGATTATGAAGGATATATTTTTAACACCAAGCATATCTTCAGACTTTTTTTTTATTTTCTAGACAAATTCTATTCAAATAGCTATTCAAATATAATATTTTCAGTTTTCTATTCAAATACAACTTAAACACCTGCACTCTTTTTGTTACTGTAGAGAGACTAACAAAATCGGATCTATTGGAGGCATCAAAAGATTAATGGAGTTCTGTACACAGCCATTAGATGGCACCACTAGCTTGTTCAGTGCTATCAGAAGCAAACCATGCATGAAATAGATGGTTTTGAAAAAGCAACATTTCAGTTTTAGTACTTGTTTAAGGCCATTTTGTAAGTTAAAAAATACAGGGGGTAGTCGTGGCCTAATGGAAGGTTGCTGGTTCGATTCCCACGCCGGCAGGATTTGAAAGTGGGGATTGTGAATAAACAGCACTGTCTCCACCTTCGATACCATGACTAAAGTGCCCTTGAGCAAGGCATCTAACCCCTAATTGATAAAAGCGTCTGCTAAATGATTAAATGTAAATGTAATTTCAATCTTCACACAGTCCATTACCATCCCTCCAGCCATAACAATATTATTCTCAGTTTTATGCAGTCTACGTGGGTTATACCTCTCAACTCTGAAAATACAGACATCTGTATAGATATTTAAAAATATCAGACTCCTTATTGTTGCATGTTGTTTTGTCTCTTGTTCTGACATTCCTTTGAGAGTAGATGCCACATTCTGTTAAAAAAATATTTATTCTAATAGTATTTCATTAATTATTTTAAAATCATTTACCTCAATATTTCCAGATAGCAGTTTGGGCTCTTCAATCCATCAGAAAGAAGCTTCACTCCAGAATCCTTCAGGTCATTGTTACTCAGGTCCAGCTCTCTCAGGACAGTGTTTGAGGATTGTAGAGCTGAAGACAAACTCTCACAACACTGAGCAGTGAGATTGCAACTATGGAGTCTGTGCAGAGAGTAATGCAATAGTAATGCTTATTAGATAGGGTTTATAATCTGGAGCATAGATCATTTGGAAAAACTTTTGACTTAAGTGATGTAAGCGAAGCTAAAAAACATCCTCTTAATAAAATAACCATTATTTTGACCAAATTAAGAATAATAAAATGGGTAAAACTCAGGTACTTGAGTTTTGCCTAAAGCCTGACCCAGCTTGGCTGATGATGGAGATACGTTGGCATTTAATAACATCACAAACTGATATATTTACATTTATTAATCTGAACAGTCTTGACCATCAAATCACCTGTGTAAGACCCAATTACAATTACTAACAGTTTATGTGAATGATTGTAAAGAAGACTCTTACAGTGCTCTTCTGGTGTTTTTGATCACTGGCAGCAGTCTTCCCACTGCTTCATCCGATCTTCTATATTTCTGAAGTTCAAAGGTCTCTTGAGTCTCTTCTGACATCTGGAGCACAAACACCAGCCCAGACCACTGAGCAGAGGAGAGATTCTGTGCTGAAAGATTTCCTGAGCTCAGATTCTTCTGGATTTCCACCACAAAGTCATCTTTCAGTTCACTCAGACAGTAGAAGAGATTGATGGTCCTCTCTACTGATTTCTCCTCCTCTATCTTCATTTTGATAAAGTCAGCAGTGTTTTTCAGGTTCCCTGTTTTGAGTTTCAGTCCTGGTAGCAGTTCCTTCAGGTCACTCTGATTGGACTCCAGTGAAAGACCCAGTAGGAACCGGAGGAAAAGATCCAGGTGTCCGTTCTTGCTTTCTAAAGCCTTGTTGATTGCAGCCTTATGAAGCTGAAAAAGTGGCTTTTTGGAGAGTTTCCATTTCAGTTTTTCTGTACATGATTCAAGAAATGGGTTTTCTTTCTTGTCTTTGCTAATCAAAAACACATAGAGAGCAGCAAGGAATTCCTGTACACTGAGATGAACAAAGCTGTAAACGTTTCTGGCTGAAACCTTTCCCTCCTGAAAGATCTGAGTGCATAACCCAGAGTAGACAGACCCTTCACTGACATCTAGTCCACATTCCTCAAGATCTTCTTTGTAGAAAATCAGTTGACCTTTCTGCAGCTGCTGAAAGGCCAGTTTCCCAAGCTTCAGAATAATCTTATCAAAAGATATTGCATTGGATTTAGGTTCAGGGTCATCACAGTATTTTTCTTTCATTTGTTGCTGCTGAGAATTTAAGAAGTTTGTGTACATCTCTGTGAGAGTTGTTGGTGTTTTATTTTTGTTATTGCTCTCTTGAGCCAGTAGAGGCTGAAGAACTGTAAGAGAGATCCAGCAGAAGACGGGGATGTGGCACATGATGTACAGGCTCCTGGATTTCTTGATGTGACTGATGATGTTTTCAGAAACCTCAGAAGTGCTGTTTTTGATGAAGTATTGCTCTTTCTGCTCATCACTAAATCCTCGCACTTCAGTCACCTGATCAATGTAGTTTCGGGGTATCAGACTGGCTACTGCTGGTCTAGATGTGATCCAGATGAGAGCAGAGGGAACCAGATCTCTCTTGATCAGGCTTGTAACTATCTTACTTACTGTTGTTATATTGTGTACATCTGTAAATCTGCCACCCTCTTTAAAGTTCAAAGGAAAGCGACATTCATCCAGCCCATCAAAGATGAACAAGACCTTTCCATCTCCTTCAGGAAGAGAGGGCAGTTCTTTAGGATCACTAAAGAAGCATTCGTGAATCAGTCCCATGAGACTCCAGTTCTCTGTAATCAGGTTTAGCTGACGGAACGGCAGAGGAAAAATGAAGGCTATTTCCTGATTTTCTTTTCCTTCAACCCAGTCAAGGATGAATTTATTGACAGAGACAGTTTTTCCTACCCCTGCAATCCCCATCGTCAGTACCTTTTTGGTTTCATTGACTTTAAATATATTACTGCATTGAATTGGTGTGTCCTTGCCATCATATTGTTTATGATTCAATTCGATCTGTCTCACCTCGTGGTCATTTACCCTTCCTCCAGTCTCATTCTCCACCACATATAAATCAGTGTAAATATCGTTCAGGTTTTTTTGATGACCCGTCTGTGAATTACCAACCAATATCCGCTTGTAGTCCTCTTTTAATTTGATCTTCAGCTTGACACTGGTCTCTTTGTAATCATGAAGAGTATCTTTTCTGTCATCTGCAGTTGGGCCTTTAAACAACAGGGGAAAAGACAGCAAAAACAAGTTTTTCATAAATTCTCATTAAACATATATGTAATTTGTAACCTGGTTTGCAGTTCCCATTACAAACATAACTACAGCACATCTGATAAAAACTGCACTTATCCTATATCCAAATCAATCACATTTATCGCACTGCAACTGTCACACCTATGGACTGTCTTGTTTACATTTTGTTCTGTTATTCTGTTCATTTGCCCTCAGTGTGTGTTCGTAGTCTGTCTAGTTAATTATCCGCACCTGTTTCTGTTCACCCTGATTACGTTATCCCTCATTATCTTCCCTATATATTCTCCTTGTGTTTGTTCAGTCGCTGTCGGTTCTCGTCTTTGTATGGTGTGTGTTTCCTGCCTGTCTGATGTCCTGTTGCCAGTATTGGAATTAAAAGCCTTTTGATATATCTTCGTCGTACTCGTCCTGTTTACCTGCACCACAGCCTGACAGCAACATGCACATCTTATACTGATTATGCTTAAGCTGACAACATATATGGTGATGGAAACACCTTGACTAATGCTGACTAGAATACAGTTGGTTTCAGTTTTAAAAAATTTTCCATTCCCTCCAGAAAATGTATTGGATTGACACAATTGGACTCGGATCAACTTCAGGTCATGTTGACTGACATTATTAAAAGATTTTTGATTAAACATTGACATATAGTACACCAACCTAGAAATAAGGGTAAATGTATTAGGGTTAAGTTAGGGTCATTGAAATGAGCTTGCAGAAGTTTTAATTTAAGGGTTTTAACTAAGACCACTGTAGACGATTTAACCATTTTTAAAATCACACTGTTCTATTAAATGTACTTGTGTAAGATATGATGATGTTCTTCTTGTCCCTATAATTGTTGCTTGCTGTTATATTTTCTTGTTTCCATGTAAAGGCAGTGATTGTTATTTACCCCGTATCTCTTTTGAATGAGCTCCAACAGCAGCACTTGTCTTTAAAATATCTGTGAATTATATTACAGTCACAACAAATTAAACATTACCTTGCTTGTGATTGTTCTCCAGCTTTTCAGACAGATTATTCTGGTTTATCTTCCTCAAGATCTCCACCGTGATCTTCACAGCTTCTTCTGGTCCAAAACAGTCCACCATCTTATTTACTGTTTTTAACCTATCTGCATTCTCCATGTCAGACTTTGATATACACTCATGATCATTCTCTAAGTGCCACTGAAACTCCTTTAGATCATCTCCTTTTAGTTCATATAGTGATTTCTTGATCAGCTCTTTAACAGATGCCATCGCCCTTCACCGATTCACAGCTGCAGGACAAAAAGAAAGAGATCTGAAGTACTTTAACTCCTAACATTTGGACCTAAGCACTCAAATGTAATTTGGATTATGAAATGAAGCTGTGATCAGATCAGGACTCTCAGTCAACTTATCCAAACTCATCTGTTAAAGTCCTAGAATGCTCCTTTTTACAAGATAATACAATAATACAAGATAATATGAGTCTCAGGTGTCCCATAGAATATGTCAAAATACCACACGTATCATTTATTATGCAATTCTGTTAATGCCCTTTTTTGAGTGACAGCAAAAATATATTTTTGTGTGTGTCTTTTAAATAAAAACGAGTTGCTGCTCCCCAACACTTTTCCAGAAGTGGGCAGATACTCTGCCAGCAATAAATAAAACTTCTGTTTGCTTTTGATTATCATCTCTGTCAAGTTCATAATGAAATATTTGTTATTTGCATTAGTTTAAAAAGCCTTGCCAATTTTAACTTCTGAAATATGGTTTTCTGAGTGCAAACACAAACTGTCAAGTTCTGGGTGTGAGCAGGAACAAGCGCACGGAGAATGATGACTTCTTAACAGCAGTTTATTTACAAATAGGAACAGGATAAGGACAGGAACGCATCACCACACAAGCACATCACGTTAAGAACTGACCAGGACTGGATAGACACGGAGGGAATAAATACAGATGAACACAATAGGGTGATTTGCGGGGCACAGGTGACAGACATGACTGATTACGAGACACAGGTGATAACAATGAACTACTAATGACATAATGACACACGGCTGGAGACCAATGAACTAATAATGAGACAGAAATCAAAACAAAGAGCACATGACTGAATGACAGGACAAAAACCAAGAACATGTGACAAATGACAGGACAGAGGAACAGAATAAACAGACAAACATAGACACGATTATGACATTACACCCCCCTTCCGGAAGGCGCGACCTCGCGCCGTAAAGGAGAAGATCTGGGCGGGGGGGCAGGCACCCTGGAGGCCGTGTGCAGGAGCAGGCAGTTCAGGTGGCCTCCAGGGTGTCTCTAGGATCTTGGGACCCCCTGGTGGATCAGGGAGCTCTGGCGGCCATGGTGGAGTCCAGGGCAGAGTCACAGCAGAGGCTGTGAGGTCAGGTGGCCATGGAGGAGTCCAGGGTAGAGTCACGGTTGATGCTGGGAGGTCAGGCGGCCATGGTGGAGTCTTAGGTGGAGTCCAGGACATGACCTCCCTCCCTTTGGCCGCCGTGGACGGAGCCACTGGGCCCCCCCCCCCAAAATTTTCAGGGGAGGAGTCCCCCATTTCTGCGGGCTAGGCGGCGGAAGGATAGTCACCGGTTCAGGCGGTGGAAGGTCTGGGAGCGCTGGCTCTGGGAGGTCTGGAGGATCTGGGCGCGCTGGCTCGGGCGCTGGAGGATCTGGGGGCGCTGGCTCGGGCGCTGGAGGATCTGGGCGCGCTAGTAGCTCCGGTAGGTTTGGGAGCTCGGGAGCTCTGAGAGCTCTTGGAGCTCTGAGAGCTCTGGGAGCTCTGGGAAGTCAGGGAGCTCTGGGAAGTCGGGGAGCTCTGGTACGAGCGCAGGAGATGGCACAGGGGTAGCGAGCACTGGAGACGGCTCTGGGGTAGCGAGCACTGGAGACGGCTCTGGGGTAGCGAGCACTGGCGATGGCTCTGGGGTAGAGAGCACTGGAGACGGCTCAGGGATAGCGAGCAGTGAATCAAAGTTTAGGAGCCACTCTTCCATGGCCGGCGGAGCCATCGCGGCCGGAAGAGGGCGTGGTCTGAGCGTGGCGTGCTGTTTCTCGGGACGAGCAGCGGCGGCGCGCTTCAACGCTGATCTGACCAATAGCACTGGCTCCTGGTCGGGTCCGAGGAGTTCTGGAATTTTCTCTTCATCAACCGAGTATGGGCAAGACGGACAGACAGGAAACACACCGCTGAAGAGGCATGCGGGGGGAGTCGGAGAAAGATGGGCTGGCGGAGCGGGTGCTTTGGTTGGAACCGGATGAGAAACACACTCCTCTACTTCAAACCCGGAACCGTTGTGAGTAATGAGACAGAAATCAAAACAAAGAGCACATGACTGAATGACAGGACAAAAACCAAGAACATGTGACAAATGACAGGACAAAAACAAAGAACATGTGACAAATGACAGGACAGGGGAACAGAATAAACAGACAAACATAGACACGATTATGACACAAACAGCTCACAAAAAAACAATTGGTTATGTCTCTCATCTGAGAATTAAATCACATACTAGATGGTGATCAGGAGGAGACATGTTCGGTTCACTTAGTTTTTTCATGGCAATGACATATTAACTCATGGGGACGTGATAATTATCAGAAATGATTAGGCCTATAATAACATTTACTTTTAATTAAGAAATTAGAAAATGATTATATTAACATATTGCCTATTTTATTCTGTGATGGTGCCTATAGCAGTATTCAAATTAAGTTTGTTATTAATATTAAAAGAATATGCCGTGTACATTTTTATCTATCCCATCCAACAGTCTTTTAAATCCATTCACTGATTGTTTATTTTTTTTTAAATATTTTTGTTATTATTTTTATTATTGTCTTGTCGAGTATCCTACTAAACATAATTGGTTATGTCTACAGTTGAGGACGAAAATGCATAATCCGTGTGTGCATTCAGTCTTTAAGAGAGTATACTAATAATCCTGCTGCTGTGCCGTCTGTGCTTTTACCCAAACAACAAAGAGGAAAAATATCACTCACTGCTCTTGAACTTTAAAAATGATATGAAGACTATGCAGTGTTTTTTATTTGATTAGCCTACTTTATTTAATTGCTGTACCCGCAAACGTCTCAGGTTACACATGTAACCATGGTTCCCTGAGAGAGGAACGAGACGCCGTGTCAGCTGTGTCCCAGTGTAACAACTTAGCCAATCACAGCCGACGCAGAAATGATAGTGCAGGGTGCTACAAAACGGGCACCTGAAAACACGTCATCAGCTTCAAATGTCTGGAGGATGACACGCAGACACGTTCCTCTCTCAGGGAACCATGGTTACATGTGTACAACAGAATTGATGTTCCCCAGCAACCTCCTCATAGTGGGAGGAAGTAGAACTTTCAGGAAATAGGTATTTTAGAATAAAAAGGGATGGCAGAAGGGAATGAGAAGACACAATGCACTTCTGACTGCACAGATATTGATTGTCTAAACGGCCTCTCTTCACCTTGCGCTTTGAGCCTGACATTCCAAACTCAGTCTGACTGTGGCTTGAGTCAAACTCCATTAGCTCAGTGTGTCAGAATCATGAGCGAGCAATGAGTCCTCATGTTCCACGGAAGAAGTGGGCTTCCATTTCAGGCATGAGGACAGCAAAACTAGGATGTGAAGCGAGGAGAATTTACTCATGCTGCTGGCGCAGTCCTGTCTGAGATCCCCCATGGCTGTAAGCTGTGCACTGCCTCGGAGAGTGCAGAGCTTGAGCCGGCTTGACCGCAGCTTGACTTCACTCATGAAGAGTGCCAGCCGGGAACGGAGCTTTCTCAGTGAGAGATCCTCGCAATGCATACATCCAGCACCCTCGAGTGCTGAAAATGCGTGCTCCACTCTTAGACAGATAACACACATATCGTGACCATCACCAGGTGTTATGAAACACCTGACATGGAGGGATACAGCGTTTAAAGTGCTTGCTTGCCATTCCCTCTCTTTTCATGCACTGAACTCTTCACACAAACAGGTGGCTTCCTGAAGACATTGAAACTTCTGACGTGTTTTCAGATGCCCTCTTTATACACTGGGAGCACCCTGCGACGTCATCACTGCGTCGGCAATGATTGACTAAGTTGTTACATGTGCCTCAGACACCGGGTCCTGTGGGACGCCTCACCACTGTGTCAGCTGATGCAGCGTTGAGTTCCCTCGAAAGGGAATCTACAGATCCAAAAACAAGCAAAGAAGAAGATCTGTGCAAACCAGAAGGAGTGGATAGAAGTTCTTTGCACGCATGTAAAAATAACCTGATCACCAACATTAAACAGCATATAAATCAAAACTGTTTAACATCACTGAATTAAATGAACACATGAAGAGGAAACAACTGAAGCTTTGGAAGTGTTGATGGACTCAATCTACTACATCTATGTTTTGATCATTGTTCTGATTCCCATCCGGACAAAGACTGACAAAAACATTAATTGTCTCATCTTGCTTCTTGATATCACATGCGCAAACACATATAACTTATATTTAAATGTATAAAACCGTTAGGTCCAGTTGAACGATTTATTAATTAAATTCTGACAGGATTCTGTTGGTAATAGGCACTTACCTAAAGATAAAAGAAATTTTATTACTCTAACAAGTGCTTTCAACCTTCTTTTTGATCTGAATGGTATGAGAAAAACTCTTGATGTTTGCCACAGACTTGTCCCACTGCCTAAAACACAACTGAATGTTTCTTCAGGCTCCTCCATACTTAAAAAATGGAAAAATACTTTTAAATAGGATATGATGGATTATTTACATACATATTTACAATCTATTTGCAAAGGATTAGTATTACCTGGAGGAAATTTTTCTGGACCTTTTTTAAGGAAGGTAGAAGTTACCATAATCTTTACTCACATTGTCCGTAAGGATTACTGAGATCACACTTTCGGACAGGACTAAAAAACTCTGGTAATACTTACTCTTCATGTAAAACTAATCCCAAATAGGGCTTTAATTGGACCGTCTTCAGATCTTGTTTGTGATGGTTTATATTTGTTAAATAAGACATCTATCCTACTCTGAATACGTCGATTCGATGAAGGCGACAGCCATCTCTCTCATTTCTCTATTTTGTCCTTCTCCCAGAGCCATACAGGTTCAAGAAGAGCCGAGTTGACAAGAGTCGACCATAGCAGAAACACTGAACTGATTCCAAGAACTTAAATAAGTTACATAGAGGTAAAGTATCTATATATTTACATAGTTCTGCCAAGAAAGTCTGATGATGCAGACTGATGGGTCTTTAACGCATTTGTTAGCAATTACATCATTATCTACACGGCACAGCTAATTGGTTGCTGTTGCATCAGCGGCCAGTTAGCTTGCTGCTCAGACATCCAGATATTTGGCATTGATGGCTGTTAGCAGTCTGCGGTGTGCTTTCAGAACCTTCCTCCTTCCCCAGCTCCACCTGTGTAGATCTGCTATGGTGTTAATTCATGTATGTTACATGTGTAGCGCCCCACTCCTTTGAACTTTGAAGGGAGCCCTGGATTCGTTTGTAGTTAGATCTCTCTAAATGTTTTCTGAATATTATTAGCATTGTTTCAATAAACCTTTTCTCTGCTTTTGGTATGCTTCTTATCTTAATAAAATAACCACACAGTCCGTTAAATGAAATAGAACTTTGATTAGTTTACTTAAGACAAATAGAATAAATAATAAATAACAGAAAATAAAATGTAAAGTTTCCCCCTTTACAGATGCACAGTTGAGGATCTGTCCTCTTCTAAACCCTCAATAAACAAATTACAGATACAACACTTTGTAGTTCTTCAATATAATGAATGAAGTTGGACAACAAATGCAAAAATGTCTTGTATCAGTCAATGAAATATAAATGTGATGTTGAATGCTCAAGTCCAACTAATCACCCTGATTGGTACACCCAAACGTCCAAAAGAGTAATTAGACACTTCAATGTTCAAAATGGCCATAAATAAATAAGTACCCCGTTGCAGGCATGATTCATCACTGGAGTTTGTTGAGGCACAAAACAGCCTTCCACCTCACTCAATGAGCCAATAAAATAAACAGCGGTCTTACCAGCGCTAGTTGGCAACAGCTCTCATGTGACGCACTTTCTCCATGAGGGAATTACAGTCCAAGAAGAAGGGAACGCAGATCAAAGAACATGTCCAGCAATGCCAGAGGAACGACTGAGAAGTCCTGGTATCTCAGGACGCTATCTGGGAGCTCTCCAGTAAATCCAGTTGGTAAGAGAGGCGATACGCGGTAGTTTTTTACCATCGCAAACTCACGAGTCTCTCATGTGCCGACTGGGCTGTTTCTTAAGAATCAGCCGTGCAGCTCTGTCATCTGACGATCTGAAGGGAAATTTCTATTCCCTCACACTCAAACAACATTACACCAAACAAACTCAACAAGGCATCAGGGGATAGTTTTTATTTGGCCTCTAGAGGTCGCTCTCGTACCGTACTCTTCTCAGCCGCGACCTGGAAAATGAAATCAACCACGGTTGTGTGCAGTCTGTGTTCTTCCTACTTTGTAGTAAGTAACGGAAATGCTTTGGGGAAACTTATCGGAGTAAAAGTATACATTTTATTTAGGAAATGTAGTGGAGTAAAAGTAAAAGTTGACAGAAATATAAAAACTCAAGTAAAGTACAGATTCTCCCAAAAAATACTCAAGTACTGTAACGAAGTAAGAATAATTCACTACATTACACCTCTGCAAAACACAATGTCATAATATTTTGTCTGGAAGCTGTGATGAAACAAAGAAAAATGAAAGAATCTTTTGAAGCAGAGTCACTGCAGACTAAAGCCAGTTCACGCATACGTGTGTGTGTAGGTGTGTGTGTAGGTGTGTGTGTAGGTGTGTGTGTAGGTGTGTGTGTGTGTGTGTGTGTAGGTGTGTAGGTGTGTGTGTAGGTGTGTGTGTAGGTGTGTGTGTAGGTGTGTGTGTGTAGGTGTGTGTGTGTAGGTGTGTAGGTGTGTGTAGGTGTGTGTGTGAGATATGGATGAATGGATATTAGATGCAGTTCAGGGTAGGATAAAATTCATCTCTGTGAAAAAGAATGTGTGTAATACTCAAAATAGTTTGTGTGTATGAACGTGTGTTATTAGGCATTGAGAAAGGTCACATGACCGAAATGTTTGCTGTTCTTTTCATTAAAGTAGTGGATTTATCTCTCAATCGTCAGTTTTAGTTTACTTCAGATTAACGCCTCTAAGCTTCATATGTTTTCAGCACGTGTAAAAGTACAGATCATGCTTTTTTATGCTATATTTTTCCAATCACACATTTCACAGATCTGCATTCAAAAGCAAACAAATTGTGTGTATTTAAGGTTGTTTTATTTTCGCAATGGGATATTTGAGAGGTATTTCTACATCTCTACAACACTGTTGTGTTCAACACTTACAGTCAATTTAAGTGCTGCTGGTGTCAATGAATGACTGTTGTAGTTCATCATATAGACAGAAGGAGGCAGTATTATATCAAAACTGTCTGCAAACGACATGAAGCTGATGAGTGATAGTTTCTCTCAGAGATTAGAGAAATACTGTTTGAAGAATCACAGATTCACTAATAAACAACACAACAGAGAAAAACTGTGATTTCACAGCATGTGACAACAATATCTGCCATCTCTGATTCACTTGATCATCTGTTTGATTGTTAAATGAGGAACTCAAATAAAGTCATCAATACGACTTCAGCACAGCATTAAAGTCTCAGAAGCACACAGTTATCAATGACACATCATAACACACACACACACACACACACATCTAAAGAAAGATGAAACACTCACCACAGATAATATTTGTAGATCTTTTTCTTCCTCTGAACTGTCGTGTTGAACTGAAATTCTTCCTTTCTTTTCCCTAAAGGAAGTGAAACTGTTTTTCAGGAAGAGAGTCAGACGTCAGCACACACACTTCTCCTGTCTCATATATATATGTAACGACTCGTCACTCTGAGTAGGATCCATAAGCAGCTTTAATATAACAAATAGCAGGGTACAACAGGCAGTGGTCAACAACGGCAAACAGGAAGTAGGTAAACAGGCAGATATCAGGGCAGGCAGATAACGATGACGGGGTAAAGTCCAGGCAAACTAAACAATAAGGCAGGCAGCAAAGCCTCAGAAACGGTAATCCAGACAGTCGGGAACAGTAATAACAATCACAGGAATAAATGCTTAGAATTGAACCGGAGTGGAAACAAGACCTCGCAGTGTAGGTCTGGGTGCCAATAACTTTTACAGTCCACACTAATGTCCAACAGCTGTAGCCGTAATCAGTACCGAGGTACGGGGCTTATGGGAAATGTAGTGAATAACAATAGCAGGGAGGAAGAGGGAAAAGGTCAATATTCAGGAGACAGTGCCCTCCGATGGCCAGAGAAGGGAATCACGGAGTTCGTCTCCGTATATATGCCTGAATATTTATAAATACTCTATACATTTGCTATTCGATGCTCCCAATCAGCGGCACGTTTTCAAATCAGAACAGCATTTTCCTCCCGCAGGATTCACCCGATTTACTGCTGTAATCCACTGAAGCTTTAGACCTGGATCAGTTAGTTCCCACAGCATCATCAGATCGCTGGAAGAGCAAGAGACGCGTGCAGTGAGAATATCACGCTTTACACATGCTCATTCATACACACCAAAACAATCTTATAAATTCATTTATGAACAACAGGTTCAGCATTTAGAATTGATTTCAATTATTTTCTTTTAAAATTAGTCATGTAAGTTAGAATATGCCACAACACTTCTCTTTTCTCTGTAATTTCTTAGATAAAAAATTCTTGCTTCATTTTCTGATCAGTAGGGCATGATGAGTATCTCTGGTTTTGTTCCAGTGAAGTCAAGCGTGTGGATGCTGTCGATGGAGCTTGACTTCACAACTGGTCTGGCTGCCATTTTTGCATTTTTTGCTACTATAATTTCCATTTGAAGTACGCTGAAGATGCTTCGTGCTCTCTGGAGTTTTTCTAAAGGTAATGCCTACATTAATATTGTACTTGAGAGCTTGTTTTTTATTTGGTGTTGGATGTATTGTGTTTTAGCAAGCCACGCAGGTCCACAGCAGCCATGCGGTGACGACCCCCTTCTGCCCCTCACGGACTCAACTCGTGTGTCTGTGCTGGACACCCGACAGAAACCATGTTTTGCTCTGTACAGCAACAGCAGTGACCCACTATAGATGGTGACTAGGAACTGGTACCTTTTTCATCCTACTTGAATGAAACTAACAGCTTTCCTCTCTGCCTTTTTGCTTATAGGTGCTTCTTGAGCATCAATCCAGAGACTGGCACAAAGTCAGAGGCAGAGAGGACATATAACCAGCAATTTTTGACAAAAGAATGCCCTTTGACCCCAATGATTTTGGAGGGTGTTAGTCATTGACTTCAGTTGTCATTTACAAAACAACATTGGTCAACATTGTGAATCCACACGTGAGGTCTTTCAGAAGACGTGACTCCCGGGGTCAGTGGATCTCCTGAGAATATTTAATTGAGCTTAAAAACCAAAGATTAAATGAAAAAGTGTCCATGAATTCTCCCTACCTGACGTGTTCACACCAGACTCTGATGTCCTCAAAATATCCACACTGTTAAAACCAATAAGTGTTAAATATGTTTTAAAAAAAACTTACATTTAAACTTACATGTCTTGTAGATGCATATGATTTTACTTTTATTATTTATCAATTCAATTCCTATTAAATATGATAAAACAAAAGAATGCTGACAAAAATGTTTGCTGCAACGTTTTTTAAGAAATATGGATTACCATTGTAATGAGGAGACAGAGAGATGGGTTCCAAATGCAGCTTTATTAACAAACTGTTGGATAAAAATAATTTGGATATTGAATATTTCAAGAAACCTTTTGAGGTTGAGCAATGCAGCAAGAAATACAGGATCGAATGCAGGATCGATCCCGGGTGCCAAGAAATGAGACCGACACATAGAGTTCAATCATGGACACAGTTTATTGTCCAAAAGGGGTACATAGTTATAGGTATCAATTGTCAGAATTCCACCATGAGACGTTAAGTTAAAAGATGTAGACTAGTTGGCAGTCGACCAACCTTACAAAGAGAATTATCTCTTGCATAAGCAACACCTGCAGTTTAATTGGTGAAGCGACCTTGGTGAAAATGCTAGGGAGTACTTGCGAGGCTCCAAGAAGAGAAAGGGTGGCGAGCACCTGTAAATCAGATCATGGAAAAGAACTGTAGGGGTGGATCTTTGTTGTGTTTTAACAGATAAGAAAAAAGTATAAAACTGTGCCCTGGATAGAAGAGATTCAGATGTGAAGCTGCCATTGCAGTTGCCATTGGCTTGCTTAAGTTGGGGACACTTGCTTGATATTCAGCAGTGTTTTTAGTATGCCTGCTTTGACGCCGTTGTATGCGAACTGATCTGAGCCGGACGTTTACGTCACTGTTTTCTCCAGTGCTGCTATACCTAAATTACCTAGACTAATAACTATTGATCTTTGCAACGGAATGAATCAATAATATATAGAATAAGCTGCACAATGACACCATTTTCTTATTAATGTAAAGCTGCTTTGCCACAATTTGCATTGTAAAAAGCGCTATATAAATAAAGATGACTTGACTTGACTTGACTGGCATCTCACTCTGTTGCTTGTCAATAAAGTTAAACTCCTGGGACCTGGAACTTTGACCCTGAGATTTTTTCTTGAGATCTGAACTGAAGAAATATTGAATTTGCAACACAGCACAGACAAGGACAGATAAAGTAATAACAAAGTAACAGTTTTATTGCAGGTTGGCAGTACAGCGGAGTAAGCAGAGCGATGCAGGTGAGTTGAACAGTCACTGGTAACTTGAAGAAAGACTTAACTGAAGGTAATTGAGGAACTGGTATGTTGCAGAGATGAACACTGATGTGTTGTTCCGGATGATGAAGAGCAGGCAGGCAGGAGGAAGATGATGACAGGATCAGGATGGGAAGGCAGGTAAGTAATAGGTAAGGAGTAAAAGGTGAGTCTGTATAGTCCATTAGAGACGAGAGCAGATGTGGAAGTGAGGAAACGGTGAGCTTAAAAAGTGATGGTTGATGATGACGTGCAGATGCAGGTGATCAGTAATCAGGAGATAGTGAACAAGTGGGCGGATCTGGTGTTGATGATGTGATGGGAGTGGTGACTGGCTCTGTGACACTGTCAATATTAAGTCACAAAAAGACTGTTTAAATATGAATCCTGCATGTTCTGTCTCTGTGTGAATTATTCGAGCAGACACGTGGTATCGTTTAGCTACTACACATAACTTACATTAATAAGCATGACTTATTGGCTTTTCCCAAAAAATATTGCAATACTGAGATAAGTAAAACAGACTGAAATATGTAATAAATACTGAAATAAAATGTGTTAAAATGTGTTAGCAACGTATTAAACTGCATATTAACATTTATAGGCTCTATAGTATTACAAGGATGCATAAAATGTCATAGCAATATGAATGTTTAGACAATATTTCTTTGGCCTATTTTGGACAGATTAAGAAGGGTTAACTGTGAAATAGCCTATATAGTGCCACATCAATGAAGCTTTTGTTTGAATGATGAAATGATGAATGATGAAAATGATGAAAGCTTTGCATCACAGAAATAAATTATATTATATAGTATATTCAAATAGAAAACCATTATTTTAAATTGTAATAATATTTCTGTAATGAATCCGCTCTACCTGTCTTCCACTTACCACCAGATGTCGCCCTCTCACTCTATGGACCCTGCCACTCGGACTACATAAGCCCCTCACCAAGTCACTGATCACCCTAGCCAGGTGTAGCACATTACCTTGATCTCTCACCACTATAAGAGCACTACTCACACACACCCACACTGTGAAGTATTGTACATCTTAGTATTGCAACTCTGAGCGTTATTTCCTTGTTTTGTTTGCCTGTTTCCTGATCCTGCCTGTTTCTTTGTTTTGATGTCTATCTGCCTGCCTATTGACCATTTGCCTGGATTACCACTACGAGCCTGCCTGTTATTTGCCATTCTGTTTGCTGTTGAGTTGACCTTTGCCTGTCTGACCAGGTTTGTAAATAAAGCCGCACTTGGATCCTATTCACTGACTCACTCATTACAATTTCACAGTATTGCTGTTTTCTGTATTTTTGATCAAATAAATGCTGGCCTGATGAGCATGAGATGAGCATGTCTTTCAAAAACATTAAAAATAGTATGTGTCAAATTTTTTGACCAGTACTGTAATTTAATATATAATTATCAGGAATCTGTGTATCTTTCTACCTGTCATGTCTCTTAGTCACATGTGTTTTTTGTTTGAGTTTCCCGCTTCTGCTTAGTTTCCCACCGTTATTAGTTCATTTCGTTCAGCGGTGTTTTGTAATTAGTTATGTCTTTCACCTGTACCCCGCTCATTACTCCTCATGTGTTCCTGTGTATATCTACCCTGTGTTCTCCCTCAGTCCTTGTCAGTTATTGTTTATGTTAGAGCATTGGTGTCCTAAAGTTGTTTTCCCTGGATTCTACATGTGTATGATTAAAGTCTGCATTTCTGTTACACTGCATCGTCTGGAGTGTTCCTTCACCAAATGTCCCATAACAATAATAGGCCTACACACACTTTTCTTCAAATGATGTGCAATAATACATGCATGCATGAGATCACAAAAATCATGTTTCTGTTAAGAGTGGATATTATAAAGCGTTAATAAAATAGCTGATATGATCCTGTTATCAGCATGCTCACAGATGTTTTTTTTTTTTATCTCACAGATTTGAGAATCATAGTGACCAGATATTGGCCCACATTGGATTGCATGCGTACGATACTGAGATCACTGACTGGATGAAACTAACTGCTCCGACACTTGAAGCTTAAAGATCCAAACGCAGTTTAATTGAGAGGGGTAATCCAAAATCATAATCCAATCCATAGGCCAAGGTCAAAACAAGCAGGCAGTCCAAACAAACAAACACAAAACAAGGCAGAAAACAAAGCCAAAGGGAAATCTAGGACACGGGGTGAGTGAAACAGGCTAACAAGACACATTTGAATGAGTTCAGGGATAATGAGTCCAGGCAATGATTTATGGGAAATGTAATCTGATGGTGGGGCAATAGTCAGAGGTGGAGTGCCCTCTGGTGGATGTTAAGGGCACTACAGCAGGAAATCTTGACACTGGAAGCATAAAAGTCTTCTTTTTTTTTTTTTTTTTGCACCAAACACCAAATGCCAGGTATATGGTGTTCACATCTATCTTTTAACAGGATTTATTTCCAGGTATTATTTTATTTTTATTTTATATTATTGTATTTTATTATTATTTATTCATTCATATAGTAAACCATATTCTAAATAAACTACAAACCAAAAAAATATATATTTCTTTTGTCATTGCATTCTTTCTTAGTTCACTCAGTCACATTCCTGACTGAATGGCTCATTATGCGGTTCATTAGGGTCAGGGTCTTAATCTCCTCAGGTGTGAATCACAGCAAGATTCATGCCTCCCCGCATATGACCCTTCTAAACAAAAAGTGTCTTAGAAATTTAAAATCAATACATTGTTTTATGTGACTGAGTAGGCAGAATGAATTCAACATCACTTTGATGCAAAAACTCTAGACTAAAATATACAGTTCCCAAAAGTCTTGTGAAAAAAATGTGTAGTATGTGTTTTGAGGCCTTATTTCTGTCATAGTTATCTTCTGCAGTACTCTTTAACAGCCACCAGAGGGTACTCCATTTCCCACAATGCATCACACACTCACTCACTCTGGAAGCCACTCCTTAGGAGGGGGGCTATATCAGGATTATCCGCTGGAGTGCCCTTTAAAAGCCACCAGAGGGCACTCCACTTCGAACTATTGCCTCACCACCAGGACTCCATTTCCTACAATGCATCACACACTCACTCACACACATGTACACTACATTCCCCAGCAGCCCCGTACCTTGGCACTGATTACCTCAGCCAGCTGCAGCTCATCACCTGGACTATTTAAGAGACTCTATGACCTGCACACATTGCAAGGTCTTGCTTCCCCTGTGGTTACATTTCTGAGCATTATTTCCTGTGTTTGCCTGCCTGTTACTGACCCTTTGGATTACCTCTTACAACCCTTTGCTACTTGTCTCTTCAACCTTCTGCCTGGATGTTACAAACCCCTTTTGTCGTCTAGGGTAAGGGTGCAACATTAGAGTACCGAACATGTACTGGAAAATAAAAAGAATCAAATACACATAATTAAATCGCAACGTGTTTGTTTAATTAAGTGAACCAATAATTAAGTCAAAAGATATTTACAAACATTTATTAACCAAACAACAAAAAAAGTAATAAATAAATAATTAACGGGAAAAAGAGAAAAGAACGAAACCGTGCCAAATCAAAGAAAGAAACAAAATATAACCAATCTTACTAAACAAAAGCAAAAACTTCTAATCTAACTCAACAACCAACATTCAACAAAAGAAAAATCTTCAGCGTCAAAAGACGCCCTAAACACTCTACGCTAACTAAAATCAAAAGTACAAACGTGGCACGATTCACTAACCTAGTGTTCTAGACATAATTGATAACTCCGTGTAGCAAGTGTATATCACGTGATCTCTTACCTGTTCTTTTTCTCTTTCCCGTTTAATAAAGTTGTTTTATCTACTAGATCTCAGAAAACGGCGAAAACACCAAAGAGAGAAAAAAACGAGTCTCAATTAACACAAATGTCAAAGAACACAAAATCAACTAACAAGAAATGAAAACAGGGATGGTACAGACAACGAACACGCGAGTCAACGCCAAACAAACAATGTGTGCCTGCCGCTTCCTGCACAGGTGCGCTCTTTTATTGTCAATTAAAACGCCCTCATTGGTGAAGCCGTGCGATGTCGTCACCATGCGTCACAACGATTTGTTAGATGTCCACTCAGGTGCCTGCATCACCTGCTGAAACGAAAGTAAAAAAAAACAAAGAACAAGAGAGAAAAAGAAAATAGAAAGAACAAAACAAATAGCAGTCCCCAAACATCATGGAACGTATCACTCCACCCCATAAGAATAAACATATCATGTTTATCTCAAACAGAGCTTCCAAAACTACACTCTAGACAGAGCATCAGCTAGCACATTCTCTAAACCCTTATTATACTTAATGTCAAGATTATATTCCTGAACTACTAAAGACCATCGCATAAGACGTTGATTTTTATTATACATTCTTGTAAGGAAGACCAGAGGGTTGTGGTCAGTGTAGACAACTATAGGTGCACTTGAAGAACCTAGGTACACTTCGAAGAACTGCAAAGCGAGCAACAACGCCAATGTTTCTTTTTCAATGACAGAATAGTTTCGTTGATGTTTATTAAATTTTTTTGAATAGTAACACACCGGATGATCGACTCCCGCATCATCTTCCTGCAGAAGCACTGCGCCAGCTCCCATAGCGCTTGCATCGACTTCCAGTTTAAAAGACCGTTCAAAATTTGGGGCAGCCAAGATTGGAGCACTAGATAGCATAGCTTTTACTGCCTCAAATGCGTTCTGGCAATCCTCAGTCCAGACAAAAGAATTAACTGGGCTAATCAAACTGGTCAAAGGAGCAACTACCGTAGAAAAGTTGTTACAAAAACTACGGTAGTAACCTGACATACCCAGAAAACGTCTCAACTCCCGCCTAGAAGTAGGCACAGGAAAATCTGCAATAGCAGCCACTTTAGTCTCGACAGGCTTTACCTGGCCCTCTCCAACTTCTTTTCCAAGGTAAGTAACACTTGCCTTACCAAAAACACATTTAGACAGGTTGAGAGTTAATGAAGCTTTCTCCAAACGTTCAAACACGATACGAATGAGTTTCATATGTTCTGTCCACTCAGTTGAGTACAGTACGAGGTCATCTAAGTAAGCATTACAATTTGGAACGCCAGCCAACACTGTTTGTATTAATCTTTGAAAGGTGGCAGGTGCATTTCGTAACCCGAACGCCATCACGTGATACTGCATAAAGCAGTCTGGCGTTACGAAAGCAGAGATGTCAGAAGCGCGAGATGTTAGCGGGACCTGCCAATACCCTTTTAATAAGTCAAGCTTGCTGACAAATTTGGCGGAGCCCAAATTGTCGATGCAATCTTCCATCCTGGGTAATGGATAACAATCAGGCACAGTAACCGCATTTACACGGCGGTAATCAGTGCAGAAACGAAACGAACCGTCTGGTTTGTGCACTAAAAGGCAAGGAGAACTCCAGGGGCTACTACTGTGTTTAGCTAACCCATTTTGCAACAAATAGTCAGTTTCTTGCTTCATAATAGATCTCTTGACAGCATTAACCCGATATGAATGTTGTTTAATAGGGGATGAACCATCGACATTAATATCGTGCTGCAACACGGTAGTTTGCGACGGAACATCTCCGAATAAAGAAGGAAAATCAGTAATAACATCAACAATGTTTTGTCTCTGATCTTCAAGTAAATGAGAGAGATAAGTCGACAAACTTTTTAAAATTTTAGAATTGTCCAACTTAGCACACTGTTGAGAAGTATTACGTAGGGTTATGTCACCATCTGTACTAACCTCATCCTCCAGATTTGATCCTTCACAAGTCAGAACCACGGAAGATTCCATGGGCCCTATGGTCACCTCAGTAGATCTGTTCTGCGAATTATCTCTGGCGTGATAAGCCTTAAGCATGTTAATATGACAGACGCGCGACTGGCGCTTTCGGTCAGGAGTTCGGATAACATAATCAGTTTCACTGATTTTTTTCAACACAACGTATGGTCCAGAAAACCGTGCTGATAAGGCAGAACCCTGAATAGGCAGCAACACCAATACTTCATCCCCAGGTTGAAAAGAACGATACACAGACTTGACATCATAACGTTTCTTCATTTTAGACTGAGCAGTTGCCAAAGATTTCTGTGCAAAGCTGCCTGCATAATGCAGTCGTTCACGAAAACGACTAACATAATCCAGAATATGCAGTTCTGAATTCGAATCAGCTTCCAGCATTTTCTCTTTAAGAACTTTTAACGGTCCTCTCACAGTGTGCCCAAACACTAACTGAGCTGGACTAAATCCCAAGGATTCTTGCACCGTTTCTCGGATTGCGAATAACACTAAAGGAACACCTTCATCCCAATCGTTTCCAGTTTCTAAACAATATTTTCTCAACATAGATTTTAATGTTTGATGAAACCTTTCAACAGCCCCTTGGCTTTCAGGGTGATAAGCGCTGGACACTCGGTGTTCTATAGATAACGACTTTAAAACTTGTGCAAAGAGTCGTGATAAAAAATTTGTTCCCTGATCAGTCTGTATAACTTTAGGGAGACCAAACGTGGAGAAAAATTTGAGCAACGCTTTTACAATCACTGGAGCAGTTATTTTTCTCAAAGACACCGCCTCGGGAAATCTAGTAACTCTACACATAATAGTGCATAAGAATTGATTACCACACTTCGTTTTAGGTAATGGCCCGACACAGTCGACAAGCACCTGCTCAAAGGCCTCACCAATTACAGGAATAGGTGAAAGCGGAGCGGGTGGAATCAACTGATTCGGTTTTCCCGTTAGCTGGCAAACATGGCAAGTTCGACAAAATTTAGCTACATCTCTCTTTATTCCTGGCCAAAAAAAATGTCTGAGAATGCGATAATATGTCTTGGTCACTCCCAGATGACCAGATAATAAGTGTTCATGTGCCAAAGATAGAACGTTTTGACGATACTCACTAGGAACAACAATTTGATAGATTGCGCTCCAATCAAGATCTGCGTCAACCACTGAACTCCACTTACGCATCAACATTCCACCCTCTAAAAAATAGGCAATGTTTCTTTTTTTAACAGCATCAAAGCCAACAACATTAGAGAAACACTTGCTTAAAGTCAGATCTTGTTTCTGTGCAGCAATAATCTTGTCACGAGTTATAGGCAGCTTTAAATTAACACTATCAAGCACCTTTCCCGAATGTTTTAAACTAGACTCATGCTTCTGGACTAGCTCTGAATTAGACTTGGTCATATCTTCACCAACCACATTCTCCACCATGAATGTATTTGTCAAATCAACATCATCCACAATTTTCCGTGATTGAGCACGTGTGACTACACACGCAGGGAACACATCTGGATAAGCTCTAGACAAATCATCAGAGACTAGACTCATTTTCGGCGTGTCAATAACTTCCAGCATGGGCATGACTTTACCTCCAGCTAGGTCATTTCCCAAGATGAAAGTTATCCCATTTACCGGGAGCGAAGGACGTATACCAACCTTCACATAACCTGTAACAAGCGCACACTTCAAGTACACGCGATGTAGCGGAACTTTAACCATTCCAAACCACGTTCAAAACCATTCCAAACCATTCCAAAGACGTTCTGCATAACACATAGCATTCAGTAAGCCAACGCTTTTAGGCTGTTGTGTTTGTTGTTTTCGCTTTAAAGCATTACAGTCTGCGATTACATGACCTTGTTTATGGCAATAAAAACACTCCCGAGCATCTTTAGATGAAGGAACAACCTTTGCTCGAAAAGACTGATCAAGTATTGGAAGAGAAGGCCGAACTGTGCTCTTATCTATGCGTGAAGAAAACACTGTCTTATGTGTAAGAACAAATTCATCTGCTAACACAGCAGCGTGTGACAGCGATGATACCTTTTGTTCATTCAGGTAAACCACAACACGTTCCGATAGACAACCTTTAAAATCTTCAAGCAAAATTAATTCTCTCAGTGATGCAAAATCATCAACTTTACTGGCACTACACCATTTATCCATCAAAGCACTTTTCTCATGAGCGAACTCTACGAAAGTAGAACTAGAATTTTTTTTATGGTTACGAAACCTCTGCCTATAGGCTTCGGGAACCAATTCATACGCACGGAGAATGGCTAGTTTTACAGCGTCATAGTTCAAACTCTCCTCTAAAGGTAAAGTCGAGAAAACCTCTTGTGCCTTACCTACTAGTTTGCACTGAAGTAAAATTGTCCAAGCTTCTTTTGGCCAACAAAGCGAAATCGCGATACGTTCAAAAGCATTAAAATAGGAATCAACCTCAGTTTCCCTAAAATGAGGTACTAATGTAATATATTTACCAACATCAAACGTACTCGCTACTAAGTTTAAATCCGCCGGCGGAGAGATCGTAGCAACTCGAGAAGGAATAGATGGAACTTGAGAAGGAGCTGACATAACTTGAGGAGAAGGAACTGACGGCGCGACAGCTGCAGCACCAACAATTTTCATGGCGTCTAACTCCAATTGTCGCATCCTAACTTGCTTTTCAGCCTCAATCTCAAGTGTACGTATCTTAAGGCGCAAATCTAATTCAGCCTGTCGCTGATCAGCTTTTTCTTGAGCTTCCATCTGTAAACGAGCTATACGAACTTTTAATCTCGCATCCACCTTGGAACCAGAGGAAACAGGCGAAAACGGATCGAACGGTGGCAGAACGGTCCTAACTACGTCTTCTGCTCCATTTCCAGAGACCAACTCGCTTCGCGCATCTTCTCTATCAGTTACATCAGGAGTAGAAACACCTGTCGCACCAACTAATACAGGGTCTGAATCCGACGCAACCAGAATTTTTAATTCAAGCAGACGATTCCACACAACATTTTTAATCTCTTTCTTGAGCGATTGTTTCGCTACCGGAATTTGGAAATGACTCGCAATGGCTAATAAATCATCCTTTCTACATTTGTCAAATAACTCTACAGTCGGGTCATCAAGAAAAGTTTTCAAATTGAACGAAGTCATTATTATTACTCCAATCCAACAAGCAACAACCACGACTTCAACCTTACTCCAACATACAAATCTTCCCTAATCTGTACCATCCCTTATTTCCAGTACATGAACAGTGCCTCATTGTTCGGGAGAAGCTGTTAAATATCCCGGATGAGCCCCCATTAATGTTACAAACCCCTTTTGTCGTCTAGGGTAAGGGTGCAACATTAGAGTACCGAACATGTACTGGAAAATAAAAAGAATCAAATACACATAATTAAATCGCAACGTGTTTGTTTAATTAAGTGAACCAATAATTAAGTCAAAAGATATTTACAAACATTTATTAACCAAACAACAAAAAAAGTAATAAATAAATAATTAACGGGAAAAAGAGAAAAGAACGAAACCGTGCCAAATCAAAGAAAGAAACAAAATATAACCAATCTTACTAAACAAAAGCAAAAACTTCTAATCTAACTCAACAACCAACATTCAACAAAAGAAAAATCTTCAGCGTCAAAAGACGCCCTAAACACTCTACGCTAACTAAAATCAAAAGTACAAACGTGGCACGATTCACTAACCTAGTGTTCTAGACATAATTGATAACTCCGTGTAGCAAGTGTATATCACGTGATCTCTTACCTGTTCTTTTTCTCTTTCCCGTTTAATAAAGTTGTTTTATCTACTAGATCTCAGAAAACGGCGAAAACACCAAAGAGAGAAAAAAACGAGTCTCAATTAACATAAATGTCAAAGAACACAAAATCAACTAACAAGAAATGAAAACAGGGATGGTACAGACAACGAACACGCGAGTCAACGCCAAACAAACAATGTGTGCCTGCCGCTTCCTGCACAGGTGCGCTCTTTTATTGTCAATTAAAACGCCCTCATTGGTGAAGCCGTGCGATGTCGTCACCATGCGTCACAATGATTTGTTAGATGTCCACTCAGGTGCCTGCATCACCTGCTGAAACGAAAGTAAAAAAAAACAAAGAACAAGAGAGAAAAAGAAAATAGAAAGAACAAAACAAATAGCAGTCCCCAAACATCATGGAACGTAACACTGGACATTGTTTGTGAATGTTTTCTGCCTGACCTGATCATTGCCTGTAACCTGACCACGTATCTGCCTATCATGCATTACTCCTGTTTGCTGTTGTTTTGACCATTGCCTGTTTGACTACGCTGTCTTTATTAATAAAGCCTGCACTTGGATCTACACCCATGTTGTCACGCACCCCTTCATTACAATTTCAGTGACTTATTTTTTTTTTGTTAATTTTTTTCAAAAAACAGTGTAATGAGACTTTTGTCATTAATATATGTATAAGCATCTGAAAAAGCACAAATATCAGGATATGTCAAAACTACTTCAGGGCCCCAAATTAGCCTCGGACTCCTCGGAGGATTAAAAAAAACTTAGTAGTTGTGTTGTTTTGAATTTAAGATATATGATTTGTTATTTGTGTCATTTGTAAATAAATACGAAGAGACAAGAAACATTAACAGTAATTTTCAGCATATTAGGCATACAAATAAGAGTGAACATGCATATTTTAAAACAAAATATTATTTGCAAAGAGTTGAAATGCATTACTTTGCAATGTGTTCTATTTGCTAATAAATTCTTCATTTCCCTCAAATACCTTTAAATACTTTTTAAAATTACTTTAATTGTAAAATAACAAAATTGCTTATTTTAGCAGAAAACTGCAGGGAGCTAATGACAATAAAATAAGTGAGTTATTATTTAAAAATAAGGAGTTATTATTTAAAAATAATTCTCATTAAAAAAATTGAGAAAATATTTGGTATGTGCTGCATATTCAATTCCACATTATAAGTGGCCCAAACTCACGAACAGGAGTTCATGTGCAGCAGTATTTACTGCAATGGACTCAAACTCAGCTCCTGTGAGGCCACTGCTTTGCAGAGTATATTTCCACCCTAATTTATCTGATCCTAGTGATCAAAGTCTTCAGGATTAGGACACGTAGGTAGGTGAGTTGGAGCTGCAGGACAGTGGCTCTTCAGGAGTTGAGTTTGTAACCACTGATTTACTGTGAATCGAGGTGCTCTGAAACACTGAAATCAGGATCATGAGTTGCTCGCGTGTAAGTCAGTGCTGTGCAATGTTTCACTCTAAAATACGGGCCATGTAAGAATACATATTTATATAATTACACCACAACTTCCAAAATTCATAAAAAATTAAAATTCATACTATTATTAAAATTATTAAAATTCCTGCTTTTCTGCTTTGCTACTATTCAGACACTCTTGCTTACTGCTCCGCGCTTTCCTCTATCTCTTTTATATTCACAAGAAACTTTTTAACTGGAAGATTTTTGTTTGAAGATGTTTGTTTTTTTGGCATAAGCTCACCCCTGACAATTTTTCTCCAGAGTTCTTGTTCCTATCTTTATGAAATTGTTAATTGTTTTTATATTACGAACAAGAAAATCCTACTGCATTAAAAAAAGAAGAAACGAACAAAAGAACCAAGAAAATAAAAAAAAGTAATTAATTGTTGTGTCATTCCCTGCCCTAGACCAGGGATCATAACAACATTATTTTATATGTACTCTTTTAACTATTTTTCTTGTTTTTATTATATTTTTTATTTTTAAATATTTTTATATATTCAAATCTTTTATGCATCCTCTTTTTATTCCTGTTTTAATGCATTTTAAAATCTTCAAATTTCTCTGGTAAGAATTAGAGTGAGGAGTGATCCATGATGGTTGAAACTCTGTGGTGACTAATGTGGGACATTAGTAATCTTTGGAGTCTTACTGAGATGATAATGGTGTCCCGTACACAGCCACTAGATGGCAGTACAAGCTTGTTCAGTGCTATCAGAAACCATGGACAATATAGATGGTTTTGAAAACGCAATATTTTACAGTTTTAGTACTTGTTTAAGGCCATTTTGTAATTTCAATCTGCACACAGTCCACTACCATCCCTCCAGCCCTAACAATATTTTTCTCAGATTTATGCAGTCCATGTGGGTCTTATCTCTCAACTCTGAAAATGCAAACATCTGTATAAATATATAAAAATATCACAATCCTTCAGATCCCACATTCTGTTACAAAATCATTTATTCTCATAGTATTTTGTTATTATTTTAAAACCATTTACCTCAATATTGCCAGATGGCAGTGTGGGCTCTTCAGTCCATCAGAAAGAAGCTTCACTCCAGAATCCTTCAGGTCATTGTTACTCAGGTCCATCTCTCTCAGGACAGAGTTTGAGGATTGTAGAGCTGAAGACAAACTCTCACAACACTGAGCAGTGAGATTACATGAGAGAAATCTGAACAAAAAACAAACAAAAAAACTATGTAATTGCATACATAACAAATCTTAGTGTGACTAAAAAAAAATGAACAATGCAAAAAAAGAAAATATTTGAACTCAATCCTCAGCATCTCCAGGTGACAGTTTGGGCTCTTCAGTCCATCAGAAAGAAGCTTCACTCCAGAATCCTTCAGGTCATTGTTACTCAGGTCCAGCTCTCTCAGGACAGAGTTTGAGGATTGTAGAGCTGAAGACAAACTCTCACAACACTGAGCAGTGAGATTACATGAGAGAAATCTGAACAAAAAACAAAAAAAAAACTATGTAATTGCATACATAACAAATCTTAGTGTGACTAAAAAAAAATGAACAATGCAAAAAAAGAAAATATTTGAACTCAAACCTCAGCATCTCCAGGTGACAGTTTGGGCTCTTCAGTCCATCAGAAAGAAGCTTCACTCCAGAATCCTTCAGGTCATTGTTACTCAGGTCCAGCTCTCTCAGGACAGAGTTTGAGGATTGTAGAGCTGAAGACAAACTCTCACAACACTGAGCAGTGAGATTACAACTATGGAGCCTGTATAGAAAGTAATGCAATAGTAATGCTTATTAGATAGAGTTTATAATCTGGAGCATAGATCATTTGGAAAAACTTTTGACTGAAGTGATGTAAGCAAAGCTAGAAAAAAAACATTCTCTTTATAAAATAACCATTATTTTCAGATTTCCTTAATTAACTCAAACTCAAGTACTTCAGTTTTGCCTGATGCCTGACCCAGCTTGCCTGATGTTAAAGAAACATTGGCATTTAATATCATCACACTCTGAAACATTTACATTTATTAATCTGAACAGTCTTGACCATCAAATCACATGTGTAAGATTAAGGCCCAATTAAAATTACTAACAGTGTATGTAAATGATTGTAAAGAAGACTCTTACAGTGCTCTTCTGGTGTTTTTGATCACTGGCAGCAGTCTTCCCACCGCTTCATCCAATCTTCTATATTTCTGCAGTTCAAAGGTCTCTTGAGTCTCTTCTGACATCTGGAGCACAAACACCAGCCCAGACCACTGAGCAGTAATCCAGAGCAGTAAATCCAATAAGGTAGGCAGCAAACAATCAAGAAACTGAACAGACAGGCAGAAAACAAGACCGGGAAAAACAAGACAGGGAATAAACGCTCGGAATTGACAGATTAACCAAAATCAAAACTTCGCACGGGTGTGTTTGTGCAATAAGCTTATATAGTGTGACTGATAAGAATGGGCTGGGTGATGTAATCAAGAGATGGGGTAATGTGTTGCAGCTGGTGGAGTGATCAGAGATGGGTGCGGGGCTTCTGGGAAATGTAGTCTGCCTTGGTGGATGAGTGAGAGAGTGAGTGAGTGAGTGAGAGAGTGAGTGAGTGAGTCCATGGTGGAGTGCCCTCTGCTGGTTATAGCGGGCACTTGGGCTGACGATCATTACAATTAGTGTATACATGTAACACAGGAAACAAAATTCAGCAGCTGAACTGACCTCACTCCACCTTGTCCTGCGGACGGAACAACATAAAGTGTGTGACAGTGTGATCCGATCAAATCAGTGTTTCAGGATCTAGTTCAGCTGTGTTCAGGAACAAATGAAACGAGCTCTTGCCAGTAGAAGTTCCAGTCGTCGCTGTCCGTCACCTGGATCCATCCTCTCTTCTTAAAGTTATTGATCAGCACCGATTTCTCGATGTCCGTCACCCACTTCACCTTCCCAGCCATCGCACACACACTCCTGAGAAACACACGTCACTTCCGTCTCAGAGACGCCGAACCACGAGAACATTCATGAAGAGCAGCAGCAGGTCCATCACTGTGGGATTATTCACTGTGTTCCACTGATTTCACAACAGTTTCTTACTTTTCATCAGTTACAAATACAGTTCATGTCAGCCGCTAAACAATGTTAACTTTTCATTTGAATAATGTGTTAGTAAATGTCAAAAATAACATGAACTAAGATGAATAAATGCTTCCGAAGAACTGTTCATTTTGTGACCAACACTTATAAGTTATTATTTCTATTATTACACTTTGTTTGTCATTAAAACAAGCTCTCACACATTAATCATGAGTCACATGATCATTCAGTGTGTGTTTGATAATCGAGCAGATGTTGATGTGAGTTTAGAGGAAGATTTGTGTGTCTCAAAAAGATTCTCATTGAACACGATGATCTGCTTGATGATCTGCTCTGCAGCGATGCGCCTGACGCGCCAATCACTTTATATTACTATAAATGACTAACTCTAACATTTACACATGTCAAGAAAACATGAACATCATTCGTTGTAAATGTATTTATTGATGTTTATGCATTTGTTCATCGCTGAAAGGAAATACAGTGTTTGAAATAAGGCTGTTTCTCGAAATAAAATGAAAGAACAAATATATTAGAACATAACAGAGTAATAATTAATAATAAAGAGACAAAATTAGACCAGAAAATCAATGTATTCAGAATAATAAAAGTTTTATAATAATGAAATACTACTACTTCTACTACTAAAATAATACGTAAAAAAAAGCTAATGGTGAATCTAGAACATATTCACAATAAGACTTTTACTCACAATAATGTTTTCCTCACTGTTGTATTTTCAGATACAGAGATCGTAACACAGTGTTGTTGAAATTACACCTTAAAAATGTGGTTTATGAATGAAGAAATGAGAAACTGTGTGTGAAAGATGTTCAGATTTATAAGATCAAACTCTTTTACAGTATTTTTACCCACATTAATGAAGCCAAACAACACATTTCACTCACATAATGTCAGATTTAATGAAATCATTTATATGCAGTTGTTCTTCTATAAATTCAGATGTAATTTAAAGGAATCTAGTTTCAGTTCAGAATGACAGTTCATCACCTCAGAGAGTCTCTCACACAGAGTCAGGACTGTCTGAAGATGAGCTTCAAAATAAAAGCCCCATAATATATATCATAACGGAGTTACAATCTCTTGTTTATGTTTTTAGGGTGTACTAGAACAGGTGTTTATGCTCGATTGTTCAAAAAAATCACATATTTTACTTTATTATGGCACTCTCTTCCCTGTCTGGCTCCAACGGCCTGTTTACTTCCTGTTTTGATGAAGCCCCTCCTTACAAAATATGAAATGTGCTGTGATTGGTCAGCTGGCCCAGTGTGTTGTGATTGACAGACAGCTCAAAGCGTGTTCAGGAAGTGTCACGCTCCATAACTGTGAGTTTCATCTGCTCAGGTGGGAATATTAACGACTCAGTCAAGTTTGTCATACTAATTCCAGCCCGATTCAGAAAAGTTCATGCTATACGTTCTGTGTAACACTGTGTTCACAACCACAAATGCTTACAGTAAAATTAAATAGTTCAGTTTCAATCTTGCTTTCGTGTTTACTGTGAATTTTTCAACATCTAATGACTTTCAGTCTTGTACAGAAATGTTCAGAGGAGCTCATGAAAGAAGAGCTTTAGGTTTTGAATAACTGTGTGTGTGATATATTCAAAAATACAATATTATGACAAAAGTGTTTGCAACGTAGACAAATGTTTGCTTTTGAGACGTGTTGAAAAAACTGTAAATATACTGTAAGTGTTCATCGTCTTTCTCTTCTCTTGGATCATCTAGTCACTGATTCATCATGAGCTCAAAGCATTATGGGTAGAATCTCTACAGTCTGTTCTGATTCATCAACACAGTTTCACTGATCCAGTATAACCAATCCTAAACCCAGGATAGAGCGGTTGAGTGAATGTGGTCTGGACTGTGTGGATGAGGATCATTGTGTCAGAGACGCTGTAGAAGGACAGAGTTCCTGCACTGTGATCCACAAACACTCCTATTCTCCTGCTGATGGGCTTTACTGGGAGTTCAGTCTGTGAGTTATTGTGTGTGAATGAGTAACTGTCAGGAGAGCAGATCAAACTCCAGGACTGATCATTATATCCAAACTTACACTCATTACCCCCTCCCTTCCTGCTGATGCTCTTATATGACACTGATAAAGACACACCATCTCCACTCCTCTCAATCTCCCAGTAACAGCGTCGATCACTCACACTCTCTCTACACAACACCTGATACATATGATCAAATCTGTCTGGATGATCAGGATACGACTGGAGTGTGTCAGAGACAGTAATCACTGTGTTCTTCTCAGACAGACGGATCCATTTACTCACTGTGTTCAGATCCAGAGTGATCCGATGGGAATCTGATGGAGATAAAACACATCAGAGGTGTCAGTATTGGAAATTTTTTCTATCTTAAATCTTTAGTTCAGATCTGACAAGTTGATTCAGGATTCTTATCCTGTCTTACAGAATCTCACCTGTAGTTCAGAAATCTTGAGTTCGGTACTCAACTCTCAGATCTGTTGCCAAGCAACCAGTGATAATAATACACTTAAGAAATGACATTCTGTAATAGATTTTGTCCTAAATGAAGTTCTGACTGAAATCGCCATGGTTACTAAACAGATAAAATAGCATTATAATCTTTCTGTAGTGTGTGTGTGTGTGTGTGTGTGTGAGAGAGAGAGAGAGAGTGTGTGTGTGTGTGTGTGTGTGCAAGTGTGTGTGTGTGAGAGAGAGAGAGAGTTTGTGTGTTTGTCTGTGTATGCAAGTGTGTGTATGTGAAACTTTAATGTAACGATTTAAAAAAATCTCCTCAGTCCAGAATTGTCAATTGTTTGAAATCATCTCTGTGTGTGTGTGTGTGAGTGTGTGTGTGTGTGTGTGTGTGTGTGTGTCTGTGTGTGTAAGTGAGTGTGTGTGTACTTGTGACATATCAGGACAAAATTAGAATTAAATTAAAGTCCTGATTTTTCCGAACATACAGCCTCAAATATAGACCTGGTGCAAAAATCTCCTCAGTCCAGAATTGTCAATTGTTTGAAATCATCTCTGTGTGTGTGTGTGTGAGTGTGTGTGTGTGTGTGTGTGTCTGTGTGTGTAAGTGAGTGTGTGTGTACTTGTGACATATCAGGACAAAATTAGAATTAAATTAAAGTCCTGATTTTTCCGAACATACAGCCTCAAATATAGACCTGGTGCAAAAATCTCCTCAGTCCAGAATTGTCAAGTGTTTGAAATCGTCTGTGTGTGTGTGTGTGTGTGTGTGTGTGTGTGAGAGAGAGAGAGTGTGTGTGTGTGTGTGTGTGTGTGTGAGAGAGAGAGAGTGTGTGTCTGTGTGTGTGTGTGTGTGTCTGTGTGAGTGTGTGTGTCTGTGTCTGTGTGAGTGTGTGTGTGTGAGTGTGTGTGTGTGTCTGTGTGTGAGTGTGTGTGTGTGTGTGTGTGTCTGTGTGTGTGTGTCTGTGTGTGTGTGTGTCACATTTCTGCTCACTCGCTGATACGCCAACTATAGGAAGTGTGAGGTACTGCGCTACACGTTTACACACACCGGAAGTGACATCAGCTTCATCAGGAAAATCAACAGTTAGGAGATGGAAATGTCCAGCTGTCTAGCCGGTGGTTGACTGTAAATAAACAGAGTGTTGGCCAGCAGTAACACAGCAAACAGCTGTAAAGTTTGGACTTTAAACGGTGTGATTTATTTTGCCGGCGCTGAACGCCAGAGAAAGGCAGCGCGAGCAGACAGAGCTCACGTGTTCATTAGTTCGTTAGATTATAGTCCAATCAGATCTAATGCTTTATTTGAACAAAGAAAGGAAACGTTATACGAAAAAGTGTCATCGCGTTTGCTTTTGTATTATTAATAAAAGAAAGGCAAACTCTAATTGTAACGTTATGGGTGTTCAGGAACAGGCAGATGACTGAAGTACTCTTCAAACACTTTAATATAAACTTGTAAAACAGACAGGAAACAAAATAACACCATGTACAAAACTTTAACAATGGACCAGGACTGGACTGACACAGAGGGAATAAATACAGAGAGACACAAGGGGATAACGAGCAAGGCACAGGTGACGGACATAATGACAAACGAGACACAGCTGACTGAAATGAACTAATGATTAGACAAGCACATGGGAAAACAAAGATCACATGACAACAGATGAAAGCAAAACAAAGGAACATGTGACTCCGGATGGGACTGGGGAACAGAAAAACAGACAAACACAGACCAGATCATGACACTAATATTAGCATATTCTTTCTCATTTACCGTCAACATTCAGCAAATGAGCATTTATATCATTGAAACAAATCTATGAAAACCTAATAAACATTTAATTTGACAAACGTTGCAGGTTTAATGGAATCCAGCGGTCAGATATGAACTGTGCATTGGTGTCTGAAGTGTTTACTGAGAGACGGCCGTCGGTGCGAATCAGTTTCACTGCAGAACCAGATCCACACTTTAAACCAGTAATTCACACTATGTTGCTCTGTATAATATTCATCATTTTCACTCTGTGCTGAATGTCATTTACTTCTGCCTGCTCTTTATTCCAGTGTGTTTCCCATTGTGCACAAACTGGCTTTTTATTCATATTTTTTCAAACAATTTGTTTATTTGTGAAAAATACTATATTATGAATTATTATGAATACAGAATCAAAGTTAGTAACAAAGTTACAATCTAAAATAAGTCAGTTTAGTTGAGATTTATTTCATTCATTTTCAGATTATTTAATTAAATACTATATAGTTCATGTTTTGATTTTGTAATGCTGGTGAATATATACACATTTCAGTGAAGTTTGTGCTTCTATCCTCACATGGAGCATGGGTTGAGAAAAACTGACGGGAACGTTTTTAATATATTTTTATAAGGGAAAGTCATTTTATTTGTGAAAAGGTTTGGTGACGTCATTTGCCCGCGAAATCTTTTGCGCGAGACGAGACGAGGTGCATTTGTCATCATCACAGATCGTCAGAGAGAGGAAAGTTCACTAACTTCTTTTATAAACTGTTATCTTTTCAATTTGTGAAACGTTGACCAATTAAACAAATTATTGATACCTAGATATACAAGCAAATTATAACATCTGTTGCTTGAGAAGACGAGTAACTAAATTACAGTAGACCTGAGCTAATGCTCGCTAGGCCTGTCACGATAACTACATTTTAAGACAATTTTATGCCACTGAATATATTAATATCAGAACATAATAATAGAAGTAGGCCTACACACTTTCAAAAGGCAACCATTTAATTCTTCAGATCATAGAAGTGAAGTGTCAAAACATTAAATATGACTGAAAAACTTGAATAAAGAGTTTTTTTTTTTTTCAAAGTAACAAGTATAAAACAGTAGAGTAAAGATGCACACTATTGCTGAAAACACAAACCCTAGTTAGCAGTCAGATGTCTGTATGAAGGAAGGCTCAGAAGTCTGAACAGGTCAAATCTGCTGATCAACAGTTTCTGCACCATTTTGTGCTGTGATGTTTTAATTTGCACCAGAACAGTGGATTACGGCTTTGCATTTGGATTCATTCTTCCAAACTCAGGAAAACGCCTCAATTGACGCGTGTTTGAAGGAGCACGTTTGGAGGCACAGCTCTCGCCTCCGTCATGGAGAACTCTTAGTTTCTACAGAGACGCTTCATTTTCACACCATGCCATCTCTATCTCTATCTTAGGTCGGGGAGTGTTTGCTAGCGTGTCCATTGACGAAGGATGATTCATTCTTGAATACCGTGGAGAGTCACTTTCCCAAGAGGAGAGCCAAACAAGACAGAAAAGATACAATGAAACAGAAAATTCCTTCTAGCTTGACTTTGATTGGAATGGAAGACAATGCTGGTAGATTTTGGGAACCATTTTGACAGACTTTGAAACAAATGTCATGTTTTTTCCTCTCTCTCATTTTAGCGTTGATGCCTCAAAAGAAGATGGTTCTCTTGGAAGACTCCTGAACGATAATTACAAGACTCCAAACTGTAAAGTGAAAATAGGCGTTGAAGGCAAACCACATCTGTGTTTGTTTTCAATGAAGGACATAACTTCAGGAGAAGAATGATCTCACATACGGAGATTCAAACTGGCCATGTCATACTCTGGTAATTGGGTCTCTATTTAGTTTGTGTTGGTATTGTTGAGTTGTGTGTTAGCTGACGTTCTGTGTTGTATTACCTGATGAACAGAACAGAACAACTTCAATGGTCTTCAGACTGTCTATTAAATAAAAACAGTCATGCACAACTTTTTTGTTGAAATGGCCTTTCAGCCCAGAGCAGTGAGGAGAACGCACCGTCAGAAGAGGGTACATGCCTTCCTGCCACAATGAACAGGAGTCCGAAACCGACTGAACAGGTCGACATTTCTGGTTTGAGTCAAGCTCTTGATCTTCTGATAAGGTGCAACAGGTATATTGATCCATTTAGACCCTCCGTAGAATTAAAATCTGATCTATTTTAGTATTGATTAACACTTATTTTAACATGATAAGAATGCTCTAATTTTTCTCAGTGTATGCTGATCTCTCTTTACAGTGAACAGAGCAGTTTCTCGCCGTGAGGAGAACCAGATACATATGATAATAATGATAAAATGTGGGATCTAGTGATAAACTGAACCTCTGAACCGGTTTAACTTCCGCTGAAGCTCACATCAGGTGCTCAGAGTTAAAGACTCCATGTGTGTCAGAGAAGACAGCTGTCTGTACCCTCACCAGTCAGCATATTTTGACAGAAATACTTCATAAGTATTCATAACATATGTATAAGTCATTTATAAGTGATAATATTACTTATTATGATAACTTATAAACCATATACTAATGATTCTCCTCCAGTGAACTGCCACCTTATCGTGGTGGAGGGGTTTGAGTGCCTGAATGATCCTAGGAGCTATGTTGTCGGGGGCTATATGCCCCTGGTAGGGTTTCCCAAGGCAAACAGGTCCTAGGTGATGGGCCAGACAAAGAGCAGTTCAAAACCCCATATGGATTTAAAAAAAACAAAGGCCGTTACGTCGCCCGGTATGGCGCAACCGGGGCCCCACCCTGGAGCCAGGCCTGGGGTTGGGGCTCGTAGGCGAGCGCCTGGTGGCCGGGTCTTTCCCCACGGGGCCCGGCCGGGCTCAGCCCGAATGAGCGACGTGGGGCCGACCTCCCGTGGGCCCACCACCTGCGGGAGGAACCATATGGGGCCGGTGCATTGTGGATTGGGCAGCGGCCGAAGGCAGGGGCCTCGGCGACCCAATCCCCGGACACGGAATCTGGCTCTAGGGACATGGAACGTCATCTCGCTGGCGGGGAAGGAGCCTGAGCTTGTGCGGGAGGTCGAGAGATACCGACTAGAGATAGTCGGGCTCACCTCCACGCACAGCTTGGGCTCTGGAACCCAACTCCTTGAGAGAGACTGGACTCTCCGCTACTCTGGAGTTGCCTGCGGTGGAAGACTGCGGGCTGGTGTGGGCTTTCTCATAGCCCCCCAGCTCAGCCGCCATGTGTTGGAGTTTACCCCGGTGAACGAGAGGGTCGCTTCACTTCGCCTTCGGGTCGGGGATAGGGCTCTCACTGTTGTTTGTGCTTACGGGCCGAATGACAGTGCAGAGTACCCGGCCTTCTTGGAGTCTCTGGGAGGGGTGCTGGAAAGTGCTCCGAACGGGGACTCTGTCGTTCTACTGGGGGACTTCAACGCTCACGTGGGCAGCGACAGTGATACCTGGAGGGGCGTGATTGGGAGGAACGGCCCCCCTGATCTGAACCAGAGTGGTGTTCTGTTATTGGACTTCTGTGCTAGCCACAGTTTGTCCATAACGGACACCATGTTCAAGCATAAGGGTGTCCACCATTAAACGTGGCACCAGGACACCCTAGGGCGGAGGTCGATGATCGACTTTGTAGTTGTTTCATCTGACCTCCGGCCGTATGTCTTGGACACTCGGGTGAAGAGAGGGGCGGAGCTGTCAACTGATCACCACCTGGTAGTGAGTTGGATCAGATGGCAGGGGAGGAAGCTGGACAGACTCGGCAGACCCAAACGTACTGTGAGGGTCTGCTGGGAACGTTTGGCCGAGTCCCCTGTCAGAAAGATCTTCAACTCGCACCTCCGGCAGAGCTTCAACCAGATACCGAGGGAGGCTGGAGACATTGAGTCCGAGTGGACCATGTTCTCTACCTCCATTGTCGACGCGGCCGCTCGAAGCTGTGGCCGTAAAGTCTCCGGTGCCTGTCGTGGCGGCAATCCCCGAACCCGGTGGTGGACACCGGATGTAAGGGATGCCGTCAAGCTGAAGAAGGAGGCCTATCGAGCCTGGTTGGCTCGGGGGACTCCTGAGGCAGCTGACGGGTACCGGCAGGCCAAGCGGACTGCAGCCGGGTAGATGTGGGGGCAAAAACTCGGGTCTGGGAAGAGTTCGGTGAGACCATGGAGAAGGATTATCGGTCGGCCCCGAAGAAATTCTGGCAAACCGTCCGGTGCCTCAGGAGGAGGAAGCAGTGCCCTGCCAACACTGTTTACAGTGGGGGTGGGAATCTGCTGACTTCAACTGGGGACATCGTTGGGCGGTGGAAGGAATACTTTGGGGATCTCCTCAATCCCACCGACACGTCTTCCACTGAGGAAGCAGAGCCCGGGGACTCAGAGGTGGGCTCACCCATCACCCAAGCTGAGGTCACTGAGGTAGTTGGAAAGCTCCTTGGTGGCAAGGCAGCGGGGGTGGATGAGATACGCCCTGAGTACCTCAAGTCTCTGGATGTTGTGGGGCTGTCTTGGCTGACACGCCTCTGCAGCATCGCGTGGCGGTTGGGGACAGTGCCTCTGGACTGGCAGACCGGGGTGGTGGTCCCTCTTTTTAAGAAGGGGGACCGGAGGGTGTGTTCCAACTATAGAGGGATCACACTCCTCAGCCTCCCCGGGAAAGTCTATGCCCGGGTTACTGGTGAGGAGAATAAGGCTGATAGTCGAATCTCAGATTCAGGAGGAACAATGCGGTTTTCGTCCCGGTCGTGGAACACTGGACCAGCTCTATACCCTCTCTAGGGTGCTGGAGGGTTTATGGGAGTTTGCCCAACCAGTCCACATGTGTTTTGTGGATCTGGAGAAGGCATTCGACCGTGTCCCTCGTGGCACCCTGTGGGGGGTGCTCCGGGAGTATGGAGTCCGGGGCCCTTTGCTAAGGGCTGTCCGGTCCCTGTATGACCGGAGCAGGAGCTTGGTTCGCATTGCCAGCAGTAAGTCAGACCTGTTCCCAGTGCATGTTGGACTCCGGCAGGGCTGCCCTTTATCACCGGTCCTGTTCATAATTTTTATGGACAGGATTTCTAGGCGCAGTCAGGGGCCGGAGGAGTCTGGTTTGGGGACCACAGGATCTTATCCCTGCTTTTTGCGGATGATGTGGTCCTGTTGGCTCCATCGGGCCAGGACCTCCAGTGTGCATTGGGACTGTTTGCAGCCGAGTGTGAGGCGGCTGGGATGAGGATCAGCACCTCCAAGTCTGAGACCATGGTTCTCAGTCGGAAAAGGGTGGCTTGTCATCTTCAGGTTGGTGGAGAGCTCCTGCCTCAAGTGGAGGAGTTCAAGTATCTTGGGGTTTTGTTCACGAGTGAGGGAAGGAAGGAGCGTGAGGTTGACAGACGGATCGGTGCACGGAACCACAGGACAATGACTCAAAAACCGAGAGCGACCAAGGGAAAAATACACAACTTAAATACAGTGGGGAAAACAAGGCACAGGTGAGTTGGATAACGCTAACAAGGTCACACGAGGAAGAACTAAGGCAGAGGAGAACACAGGGGACCTCTAGAGGACCGAAGACAAACTACAGGAGGTAGGAAACTGACATGTTGTCATGTGATTCCCTGTGTCATGTTCTGATTGGTTTACTGGGTTTATTCGTTGTTCACAGTTGTTCATCGTTTGTCATTAGTCTGTCTATTTAAACCCTCATGTTTCCGGCTGACAGGTGGTCCTTACAATTAAAAATGTAAAACTGCAGAATGTTTTCTGTGATGGGTAGGTTTAGGGGTAGGGGTAGTGTAGGGGGACAAAATATGTAGTTTGTACAGTATAAAAACCATTACACCTATGGAATGTCCCCATAAAACATGAAAACACAACTGTGTGTGTGTGTGTGTGAGAATGTGTGTAGACGTACATTTTCGTACTCCTGGTGTAATCCTGATCTCTCCTCCATGATCCACACTAGAAAACACACACAGACACAATCAATCATAGATAATAATGTTTTTTTATACTGTACAAACTGTATATTCTCTCCTCTTACACTAAATCTACCCCTAAATCTACTCATCACACAAAACTTTCTATTTCACATTTTCAAAAAACATAACTCTGTATGATTTATAAGCTGGTTTCCTCATGGGGATCATCAATGTCCCTAAAAGGATTTGGGATATCTCCATGTTTTTGGGCACATTTTGATCCACAGACACACAGCAGTGCAGTGGCTGCAGGCGATTAATCAATTACAATCCATTAATCCATTACAGTTTCTAAATCTGAACGTAGTGTTTACATGAACGCTAAATAAAGAGATCGGGCTGATGTGTAAGTCACAAGCTCCTGATCGGATTTAATCTGTTGGCATGCGCACACTGCACAAATATACAGTTTCCCTCCGTTGTTGCATTACTAACCATCCTCCTTTTCTTTGTTTTAAAAAGCAGACTTAATATTTCGGGTCCTAATTAGGCGACGGCGAGCACATGAACCGTTGAGTCGTGCTGCTCGTCTTTATCAAGCAGTAAAAAACCACAAACCAGTCGTCTGTGGATGAGAGTATAAAACAAGGACTGGTGGGACGTTATCCTGCTCCACTCCACAGACGACGAGACGAAAGAGAATTTCAGAATGACAGGACACTCATTTATGACACTTTGTCAACGGGAAGAACTGCTCGTTCTGTGCGCCATACGTCATTACACTATTTCTACGTCATTACGCTATTTCTACGTCATTACTCTATTTCTACGTCATTACTCTATTTCTACGTCATTACACTATTTCTACATCATTACTCTCTTTCTACGTCATTGCTCTATTTCTTTTGATGGGTGAGATCGACACTATTCAGCATTCATTCGGATGTCACTTTACATTTTGGCGCCCGTACCAGTTTTTACTTTCTTTTTCATTTTTTTAAAACTGGACTGGTGACTGTGTTAAGCAGGAAGAACTGAAACGGAAAAGACCTGAAACAAACTTGTTTGTGTTCGTGGCACTTATGACACTTCAAATCCTTGAACTTTGAAACTAACTGCAGCGAGGAGCACGTTCTTTTAAAAATTAGGTTTTGGTTATATAAATGTTTAAGTAATAAAGTCAAACTGGTTCGTAATAAGATGGTTATGCTGTTTTAGGAGTTGTTTAGTCAAAACTCCTCCTGCTTCACATACTTGAGTTTGTCCAGTGTGCAGTTTGGATCCTCCATTTTTTCAGAAAGCAGCTTGACTCCTGAATCTCCTGGGTGATTGTAGCTCAGATCCAGCTCTCTCAGGTGTGAAGGGTTCAAACTCAGAGCTGAAGACACATAATGACAGCCTTCCTCTGTCACCATACAGCCAGACAACCTACAGACACACATCAAAGTCCACATGAGTTTAATTTATACACATTTATGCCATTCATTAGGTGTTATTTATTTGTAACTGTGTAAAAAAACTTAAATAGTAACTTCAGCGACTAATTAACACTCAAGGGTCAGCCATATTGGATTCTTTCTTAGTTCACTCAGTCACATTCCTGACTGAATGGCTCATTATGCGGCTCATTAGGGTCAGGGTCTTAATCTCCTCAGGTGTGAATCACAGCAAGATTCACGCCTCCCCGCATATGGCCCTTCGAAACAAAAGTGTCTTAAAAATTTAAAATCAATACATTGTTTTATGGGACAGAATGATTTTAACATCACTTTGAAGCAAAAATTCTAGACTAAAGTATACAGTTTCCAAAAGTCTTCTGAAAAAAAGTGCGTAGTATGTGTTTTGAGGACTTGTTTCAATTACTTATTTTTGTTTTTTCAAAAACCATGCATATGTAATTCTCTCAAAAATACAAACATGTACCTCACATATTATTGTAGCCTAGTTTGTGCTGAATACTGTGTAATGAGACTCATTAATATTCATTAACATGTTTATAAGCAACTGAAAAAAGCACAAATATCAGGATATGTCAAAACTACTCCAGGTTCCCAAATTAGCCTCAGACCCCAGAGTGTTAAACATTTATTTTTTTGTTTTTTTTTTAATTTAAGATGTATAATTTATGTTATTTGTATCATTTGCAATTAAATATGAAGAGACAAGAAATATTAACAGTCATTTTCAGCATACTAGGCATACAAATAAGAGTGAACATTCATATTTTAAAATAAAATATTATTTGTAAAATATTATTAGTTGAAATGGTCTATTTGCTAATAAATTCTTCATTTCCCTCAAATACCTTTAAATAATTCATTAAAGTACTTTAATTATAAAATAACAAAATCGCTAGTTGTTGAGAAATTATTATTATTATTCTATAAGTTATTATTTATAAATAAGTTTCATTACAAAATCAGGAACATATTTGGTATGTGCTGCATATTCTTCAGGATTAGGAGACTTAGGTTGGTGAGTTGGAGCTGGCTGGAGTTAAACTCTGCAGGACAATGGCTCTCCAGAAGTTTGAGACCACTGATTTACTGTGAATCGAGGTGCTCTGTTTCACTCTAAAACACAGAGCATGTAAGAATGTACTCACAACAGATCTTCATCATAGACGCCCTCGGCAAAAGAAATAAGTGTTTTGAATAATTTTGATCTGACTCGAGTACATGGACCCACACACAACTTTAGATTTACTTATTAGTAAGTGTCTAAACATTTTATCCTTTGTTATTAAATACATAACGCTCATTCTGTCTCAATCATTTCTGTATTTTCTTTGATATATTGATCTCTCCTACTGTTGAAGCTAGATCTATGTCATTCAAAAAGCGATGCTTAGATGACTTTTTTTTTTTCTCCTTGATTCGTTTAACTGTGAAACTCAGGAAGAAGAGTGGCAGACAAAAAGCACTTTGGAGAAACTCAACAGCAGTGCAAAATATGAAGAGACAATGCAGAAAAGCTGAGCGCATGTGGCGAAAGACAAAACTTTAAATACACTATAACATCTATAAAGATAACAATCATGCTTTCAATGTGGAACTAGGCAAAGCTAGACAATTCTATTCAAATAGCGATTCAAATATTTTTTTCAATTTTCAATTTTCTATTCAAATACAACTTAAACACCTGCACTCTTTTTGCTACTGTAGAGAGACTAACAAACCCCCCCAAGTCAGATTCCCAGTGAAATGCTCTCAGATAGCAAATGCTGTGAGTTTGCTTCCTTCCTCCTCGAAAATCAATAATATCAGAAAGGTGATCAGCACCTGAGTTTGAGTGAACCCTTGGTCGGGGACCAAATTTAGTGAGGACTGAGGGCAGTCCTAGATCTCTACCTGGGCGATTTTAGATGAAAAATCGGATCTGTAGGAGACGTCCAAAAGACTATTTAGGTGCCAAAATAGAAAATTACACTAATGATTTGGGGGAAAATGAATAAACAATAGTGGTTGAGACAGCTCTGTGGAAAGACGGCGTGGTTAAGAGATTTCTTTGATAAAAACAAAATTGAAACCATGTGATGAGAGCAGTGGGTTAAAGTGAAGCCGAGGTCCAGGACCTAAGTGCGGACTGGAGGGTCAATCCTAGAAGAGCTTTCCTGGCCAATTTCAGGTGAACAATCAGATCTATTGGAGGCATCAAAAAGATTAATGGAGTTCTGTACACAGCCATTAGATGTCACCACTAGCTTGTTCAGTACTATCAGAAGCAAACCATGCCTGAAATAGATGGTTTTGAAAAAGCATAATGGAAGGTTGCTGGTTCGATTCCCACGCTGGCAGGAATTGAAAGTGGGGATTGTGAATAAACAGCACTCTCTCCACCTTCGATACCATGACTAAGGTGCCCTTGAGCAAGGCATCTAACCCCTAATTGCCTCACTTGTAAGTCTCTTTTGATAAAAGCGTCTGCTAAATGATTAAATGTAAATGTAAATGTAATTTAAATCTTCACACAGTCCATTACCATCCCTCCAGCCATAACAATATTTTTCTCAGTTTTATGCAGTCTATGTGGGTCATACCTCTCAACTCTGAAAATACAGACATCTATATAAATATTTAAAAATATCAGACACCTTATTGTTGCATGTTGTTTTGTCTCTTGTTCTGGCATTCCTTTGAGAGTAGATGCCACATTCTGTTAAAAAATCATTTATTCTAATAGATGAAATACTAATTACTGAAATAATAATTATTTTAAAACCATTTACCTCAATATTTCCAGATAGCAGTTTGGGCTCTTCAGTCCATCAGAAAGAAGCTTCACTCCAGAATCCTTCAGGTCATTGTTACTCAGGTCCAGCTCTCTCAGGACAGAGTTTGAGGATTGTAGCGCTGAAGACAAACTCTCACAAGACTGAGCAGTGAGATTACAACTGTGGAGTCTGTGTAGAGAGTAATGCAATAGTAATGCTTATTAGATAGAGTTTATAATCTGAAGCATAGATCATTTGGAAAATCTTTTGACTGAAGTGACGTAAGCGAAGCTAAAAAACATTCTCTTAATAAAATAACCATTTTTTTGACCAAATTAAGAATAATAAAATGGGTAAGACTCAGGTACTTGAGTTTTGCCTAAAGCCTGATCCAGCTTGCCTGATGATGGAGATACGTTGGCATTTAATAACATCACACACTGATACATTTACATTTATTAATCTGAACAGTCTTGACCATCAAATCACCTGTGTAAGACCCAATTAAAATTACTAACAGTTTATGTAAATGATTGTAAAGAAGACTCTTACAGTGCTCTTCTGGTGTTTTTGATTACTGGCAGCAGTCTTCCCACTGCTTCATCTGATCTTCTGTATTTCTGCAGTTCAAGGGCCTCTTGAGTCTCTTCTGACATCTGGAGCACAAACACCAGACCAGACCACTGAGCAGAGGAAAGCTTCTGTGCTGAAAGATTTCCTGAGCTCAGATTCTTCTGGATTTCCTCCACAAAGTCATCTTCCAGTTCACTCAGACAGTAGAAGAGATTGATGGTCCTCTCTACTGATTTCTCCTTCTCTATCTTCATTTTGATAAAGTCAGCAGTGTTTTTCAGGTTCTCTGTTTTGAGTTCCAGTCCTGGCAGCAGTTCCTTCAGGTCACTCTGATTGGACTCCAGTGAAAGACCCAGAAGGAACCGGAGGAAAAGATCCAGGTGTCCGTTCTTGCTTTCTAAAGCCTTGTTGATTGCAGCCTTATGAAGCTGAAACAGTGACTTTTTAGTTAGTTTGTGTGTCATTTTTTTCCAGGATTGAAGAAATGGGTTTGCTTTCTTGTTTTTGTTATTAAAAAACACATAGAGAGCAGCAAGGAATTCCTGTACACTGAGATGAACAAAGCTGTAAACGTTTCTTTTTGAAACCTTTCCCTCCTGAAAGATCTGAGTGCATAACCCAGAGTAGACAGACCCTTCACTGACATCTAGTCCACATTTCTCAAGATCTTCTTTGTAGAAAATCAGTTGACCTTTCTGCAGCTGCTGAAAGGCCAGTTTCCCAAGCTTCAGAATAATCTGATCAAAGGATATTGCATTGGCTTTAGGTTCAGGGTCATCACAGTATTTTTCTTCCATTTGCTGCTGCTGAGAATTTAAGAAGTTTGTGTACATCTCTGTGAGAGTTGTTGGTGTTTTATTTTTGTTATTGCTCTTTCGAGCTAGTAGAGGCTGAAGAACTGTAAGACATATCCAGCAGAAGACGGGGATGTGGCACATGATGTACAGGCTCCTGGATTTCTTGATGTGACTGATGATGTTTTCAGAAACCTCAGAAGTGCTGTTTTTGATGAAGTATTGCTCTTTCTGCTCATCATTAAATCCTCGCACTTCAGTCACCTGATCAATGTAGTTTCGGGGTATCAGACTGGCTGCTGCTGGTCTGGATGTGATCCAGATGAGAGCAGAGGGAACCAGATCTCTCTTGATCAGGCTTGTAACTATCTTACTCACTGTTGTTTTTTTGTGAACATTTGTAAATCTGCCACCCTCTTTAAAGTTCAAAGGAAAGCGACATTCATCCAGCCCATCAAAAATGAACAAGACCTTACCATCTCCTTCAGGAAGAGAGGGCAGTTCTTTAGGATCACTAAAGAAGTATTCGTGAATCAGTCCCATGAGACTCCAGTTCTCTGTAATCAGGTTTAGCTGACGGAACGGCAGAGGAAAAATGAAGGCTATTTTCTGATTTTCTTTTCCTTCAACCCAGTCAAGGATGAACTTATTGACAGAGACAGTTTTTCCCACTCCTGCGATTCCCATTGTTAGCACTTTTCTGTTTTGTCGACCTGTGTCACGTTGTACTTTAAACATTTCATTACACTCAATTGGTTTCTCCTTGGCAGTCAATCCATTGCTCCTCGATTCGATCTGTATCACCTCGTGGTCATTCACTCTTCCTCCTGTCACATTCTCCACCACATATAAATCAGTGTAAATATCGTTCAGGTATTCTTGATTACTCATCTGTGAATTACCAACCAATATCCGCTTATACTCCTGTTCTAATTTGTCTTTCAATTTGCAGGTGGTTGTTGTGAAATTATGACGAGCAGCTTGAGTGCCAGCTTCAGTTGAGCCTTTAAGAAAGATGGAAGACAAAGAGGGAAAAATACTAAAGCTGAGCATACAGTGTGTACACACTATACGGTCTGATCATCAAGCTGTGACTTGACTGCTCACACTATTCCTGTGAAATTTGTGCGATAAACCCTTGTGCCAGGTTGAAGTGAAAGACCATGATATCATGTAATATCAAATATCGATAAAGAGAATTTAGCATTTACAATTTATATTATTATTATTATTATTATTATAGGGGTAAGTCTAGTTTTATTATTAAATTGATAGTAAATTTATCGCAATAATTTCATAGCATATAACCAATGCGCTGCGAGAATAATAAAAGATTACATTAGTTTACTCATTGAAAACATTTACTATAACTAGTAACTACTATATAACTACTATATTTAGATTCTTCTCTCATCGACTCTGAGAGAATTTGAGCCATTAATGCGGCACCAGTTGCCGAAAGCTCATCAGTTTTTACTTTTATTTTCTGTAGTGAATAATTAACTGGGGTTTGAGACTTCTTTACTGTAATAATTCTCGTTCAAAGTCTGGACATTGCTTTTGTGATATACACTGATATGTCTCCAATATTGCGACATGACATTTTCTTTTTTCATCTGACCATCCCATTGCCGGTCGGGAGTGGTTAATCTCCTCTCATTTTAAAAATATTAACAATATATATTTAAAATATATAAAAAAATCATGTGGTTGTAGTGTAGAAACTTAGAAACACAATGGCTATGTTTACATGCAACCAAAAAATCCATTTGTAATTGGTTTGATGGCTCAAACGGACTGAAAAGCCTTCATGTAAACACCTTAATCAATCTAATTGAGTTTGATCTGACTGAAATTTGATCGGATTGGAAGGGGTGGTTTATTCCTTTTCTAATCTGATCGAGAGGACATGTAAACACTTGATTGGATTCAAACCGAAACTGCAACGTTGTATACATGTGCAATGACAAAAATGGCAAATTTACGTATAACACACGGAACAAGCTTCAGTTGTTGTTAAATAAAATGTCATAAATGAATATTCTCTTGCCACTCATGTAGCAGAACAACGTCCTATCTGCCCTCACTTCACACTCTCATCCACAACCACTTCATTTTGGGCACAGGAAGGGATGTTTTTACTGATTGATAAATATGAGCAGCACAGCTCGTCATCTTCTAATCAGGACCAGAAATAGATAAATATTAAGTGCTCTCTTTAAAATAAGTAAAAGAGTCAATGTAGGTGAATAGTATGTGCAAACATCAGAAACTCTGTATATTTGGGCAGTGTGCACAAAAAATCAATTCTGATTAGAAGCTTGTGACAATTAAATGCGTGCATCAACCCAATCACTTTATTTAGTGTTCATGTAAATGCTGTTGTCGGATTTGTCATGAATGAATTCAATTCATTTGAAACAAAAGTTGTACATGTAAACACAGGCAGTGAAGCAGAAGCCACAAGTCTGCTCATGCTTAATTTCAAATCTGAGGATGTTACCTCTAAAAATATGAATTTTATGAAACATTTTCTTAGACCATGTCATGTGTGTTTTTACAGAAGTTCTAATAAGAGGCTAATAAAAAATGCTCCTTGTAAGCTCTCTTGCAGTCTATTGTCTATGTTTGGTGTGGCGAACTGCTGCATTCATTGTTCTATCGTTCTCAGTCGACAAACATTTCACGCCTCTGCTGGGTATGAGACCTAATCTTCATTATTTTTTTATCATTATACTTATATTTTTATTAAGAGGCTATTAGCCTTTATTCTGGCATTGCAGAATTGTTTGAAAGAAAATGTTTTGTTTTGTTTTGTTTTCTAGAAAGACAATTTATAGTAAATGAAATGTATATTGGTATCAAAATGATGTGGATGGGAAAGCCATGTTTAGAATTTCTCATGCAATTTGAAAATAAGCCAAATCGTATATAAATCACATACAATCATTTAGTATCTTTATTGCGTATTTATTAGCTTCATGTTTCACGTGTAGAAACATTTCTTTGGGTGTCCTATTTACGAAACTGACTATGGAAGTGTAATAGGAGTTCGTCATCGGAAGATGTTCCTACAACATTTAGTCATTTAACAGACGCTTTTATCCAAAGCAAGTGAGGAATACAAACAAGCGATTCTTCATGAATTGGCAAATAGACACAGGAAGTGCTTACAATACAAGTTTCATACAGTGCATACAGCTTTTTTTTTTTTTTTATGAGGGGATTAAATGTTCACAGAAGAGATGAGTTTTCAGCTGTCTCTTGAATATTGCCAGGGATTCTGTGTTCCTGATGAAAGTAGGGAGATCATTCCACCAGCAGGGAGCAGTGAAGGAGAATGTTCTGGAGAGTGATTTTGTGCCTCTCTGTGACGGTACCACAAGCCTTCGTTCCTTTAGTGATCGCAGGCTTCTGGTGGGGACGTAGCGTTGTAGCAGTGTGTGGAGGTAGGAAGGTGCAGAGCCTGTGGTGGATCTGTAAGCAAGCATCAGCGCCTTGAACTTGATGCGAGCAGCGAGGGGTAGCCAGATGAAGAGAGATGAAGAGGGGCGTGACATGGGCTCTCTTAGGCTCGTTGAAGACAAGGTCTCATTTAACTTACAACAATGACAAACCCTGGTTCACTGCAAAACTCAGCCAGCTCCATCATGCCAAAGAAGATGCTCACAGAAATGGGGACAGAGCCTTGTACAAACAGGCCAAATATACACTGGAAAAGGAGATCAGAGTGGCTAAGAGGAATTATTCCGATAAGCTTCAGAATCAGTTCTCCTCTAATGACACAGCTTCAGTGTGGAAAGGTCTGAAAGTCATCACCAACTACAAGACACCATCCCACAGCACTGCGGAGAATCAACAACTGGCAGACGACCTGAACGAGTTCTACTGCAGGTTTGAAAGACCACCATTAACACCTTCAACAACCCCCCTCTCCCCCACCCCTCCACTTCAGTTCAGTGAAGATGATGTGCACCAGGTCTTCAGAAAGAACAAGAGAAGAAAGGCACCAGGCCCAGACAGCGTCTCACCAGCCTGTCTGAAAACCTGCGCTGACCAGCTGGCCCCCATCTTCACACAGATCTTCAACAGATCACTGGAGCTGTGCGAAGTCCCCTCATGCTTCAAACGCTCCACCATCATCCCTGTCCCAAAGAAATACAAAATCACTGGACTCAATGACTACAGACCTGTGGCTCTAACGTCTGTGGCCATGAAGTCATTTGAAAGACTGGTTCTGGCTTATCTGAAGGACATCACTGGACCCTTACTGGACCCCATGCAGTTTGCTTACCGAGCAAACAGGTCTGTGGACGATGTAGTCAACATGGGACTGCATTATGTTCTCCAGCATCTGGACAGACCAGGGACTTATGTGAGGATCCTGTTTGTGGACTTCAGCTCTGCTTTTAACACCATCATCCCATCACTTCTCCACCCCAAATTAACTCAGCTCTCCGTGCCCACCTCTGTCTGTCAGTGGATCACCAGCTTCCTGACAGACAGACAGCAGCTAGTGAGACTGGGAAAATTCTCATCCAGCACCCGCTCCATCAGCACCGGCGCCCCTCAGGGCTGTGTTCTCTCCCCACTGCTCTTCTCCCTCTACACCAACGACTGCACCTCTAAAGACCCTTCTGTCAAGCTCCTGAAGTTTGCAGACGACACCACACTGATCGGACTCATCCAGGATGGTGACGAGTCTGCTTACAGACTGGAGGTTGAACAGCTGACTGTCTGGTGCAGTCTTAACAACCTGGAGCTCAACACGCTCAAGACGGTAGAGATGATCGTGGACTTCAGGAGAAACCCCCCTGCTCTCCCCCCACTCACCATCATGAACAGCACTGTGGCTGCAGTGGAGTCATTCAGGTTCCTGGGCACCACAATCTCCCAGGACCTGAAGTGGGACAACCACATTGAGTCCATTGTGAAAAAGGCCCAGCAGAGGTTGTACTTCCTTCGCCAGCTGAGGAAGTTCAACCTACCACAGGAGCTACTGAAACAGTTTGAATCCATTGAATCCATCCTCTGCACTTCAATCACCGTCTGGTTCAGCTCAGCTACCAAATGTGACCTCAGAAGACTACAGAGGGTAGTCCGGTCTGCTGAGCGAATCATTGGTACAACCCTCCCCACTCTCCAAGAACTGTACTTATCCAGAGTGAGAAAAAGGGCAAAGAAGATCACTCTGGACCCCTCACACCCAGCACACTCCATCTCTGAACTGTTGCCATCTGGTGGACACTACAGAGCCCTGATCACCAGAACGACCAGACACAAGAACAGTTTCTTCCCTCATACAATTCACCTCATGAACAATTGATAAACACGGAGCACACAAAACTATTACACACCGTTTACTTAAAACACTTATTTATATCATCCTTTTCTGATGGAGTCCTTGCAGCTAAGTCCTCATACTTCCACGACAAAATCAACGGCGCTACAAACACACGCTCACTCTTCAAGACATTCAACACACTCCTCTGTGCCCCTCCACCACCTCCCACCACATCTTTAACTGCTGATCGATTTGCCAAGTTCTTCACCGACAAGACATCTTCCATCAGCAGCCAGTTCTCTACACCACCCACACAGGAACTCAGCCCCTCCTCATCCACTAATCTTCTCCCTTCCTTCTCCCTTCTCACGGAGGCGGAAGTATCAAAACTTCTCCTCTCCACTCATCCCACCACCTGCCCTCTAGACCCCATCCCCTCACACCTTCTACAAGCCATCTCTCCCACTCTTTTACCAGCACTTACACACATCATTAACTCGTCTCTCCACACAGGCACTTTCCCTACCACATTCAAGCAGGCTCGAGTAACCCCACTGCTTAAAAAACCCATGCTAGACACTCGTGGACAACTACAGACCTGTCTCTCTCCTACCATTCATATCAAAAACACTTGAACGAGTTGTATTCAACCAGGTGTCATCCTTCCTCACACAGAACGACCATCTGGACATCAACCGATCTGGTTTCAAGAGTGGCCATTCAACAGAGACTGCGCTACTGGCTGTCACGGAATCCCTGCGGATTGCTAAAGCTGGTTCCAAATCATCTGTTCTCATCCTACTGGATCTATCTGCTGCCTTCGACACCGTAAACCATCAAATTCTTCTGTCCACCCTCTCGTCACTGGGCATCTCAGGTACTGCGCTTCAGTGGTTTGAGTCCTATCTCACAGGTAGGTCTTTCAGAGTTGCCTGGGGAGGGGAGGTATCCAAACCTCATGAACTGTTCACTGGGGTTCCTCAGGGTTCAGTTCTTGGTCCCCTCCTATTCTCCATTTATACTACATCACTGGGTCCCATCATACAGGCACATGGTTTCTCCTACCACTGCTATGCTGATGACACACAACTCTACCTGTCCTTCCAACCAGATGATTCCACAGTAGCTGCACGGATCTCAAGCTGTCTGGCGGACATCTCGACGTGGATGGAAGAACACCACCTGCAGCTCAACCTGGCAAAGACTGAGCTTTTAGTCTTCCCTGCCACTCCTACTCTTCAACATGACATCAACATACAGCTTGGTACAACCACCATTACCCCATCAAAGTCGGCCAGAAATCTTGGAGTTATCTTCGATGACCAACTGACCTTCAGAGACCACATCTCAAAGACGGCGCGGTCGTGCAGATTTGCACTTTGCAACATCAGGAAAATCTGTCCCTTCCTGACTGAGCACGCAACACAACTGCTCGTCCAGGCCCTGGTCATTTCAAGGCTTGATTACTGCAATGCTCTTCTGGCTGGTCTGCCGTCAAGTGCAATCAAACCTCTTCAAATGATCCAGAATGCTGCTGCACGTCTTGTCTGCAACGAGCCTAAGAGAGCCCACGTCACGCCCCTCTTCATCTCTTTGCACTGGCTACCCCTTGCTGCTCGCATCAAGTTCAAGGCGCTGATGCTTGCTTACAGATCCACCACAGGCTCTGCACTTTCCTACCTCCACACACTGCTACAACGCTACGTCCCCACCAGAAGCCTGCGATCACTAAAGGAACGAAGACTTGTGGTACCGTCACAGAGAGGCACAAAATCACTCTCCAGAACATTCTCCTTCACTGCTCCCTGCTGGTGGAATGATCTCCCTACTTTCATCAGGAACGCAGATTCCTTGGCAATATTCAAGAGACAGCTGAAAACTCATCTCTTCCGTGAACACTTAATCCCCTCATTAAAAAAAAAAAAAAAAAAAAAAAAACCCTATCCTTCCCCCTTTTTCCCTTCCTACTCCTAGCTTATGGTACTGAGCAATGTATGAAACTTGTATTGTGAGCACTTCCTGTGTGATTTGCCAATTCATGAAGAATCGCTTGTTTGTTTTCCTCACTTGTAAGTCGCTTTGGATAAAAGCGTCTGCTAAGTGACTAAATGTAAATGTAAATGTATATTTAAAATTTGCACACATCACAACTGTACATTCAATCTATCTATGTCATAACTGTACATACAAGTGTCTATATTGTATATTTGTATTTTTATTCTTTTATTCTTTTTATTATTTGTGTGTTTTCTTGCCGCTGTCACTCTGTTGCACTGTGGAGCTTCTGTCACTAAAACAAATTCCTAGTATGTGTAAACATACCTGGAAATAAAGATCTTTCTGATTCTGATTCTGAAAACCATTCTAAACGGACTTGTAATCAAAGTCATAATCATAATTCCATGTCATGCATTCACACTATACATGTGACCTGTTATGAGCAGATCACTCACAATTCATGTAATTGTTATAACTTTTGAATAGTTGATTGAAAGTGTGCCTTGTTTAGTATGTATTTAAATCTCAAATTTACAACTCAAAGGTCGGTTTGAATGAAATCTGTGTAAAATGTATCGTACTCTTTTTACGATACACTTTTAAGCGGACTTTTTTGGCCGCTTTTTTGGCCCCTGTGCGAACATCGTAGGTCCGATCGCTTAAAAAAGTCATAGCACACCTCTCCTCAATGAGCCAGTCGATTTGACACCTCATTCATGGTGGTGTCTTATTAATGGTGCCTTTGGCAAGCACCATTCATGAATGACAACCGCAATACTGCTGCGGCCCACAGTTTGGGAAGCCCTGTCTTACTGTTACACTGATGGTGGTTTACCTGGTTTTACTCTGTGTTCCTCTGCTGTCTCCAAGCATTTCTGTTGATCTGTGAGGAGACAGAAAAAATAAATATAGAATGGTAGAAATAAACAGAAGTTAAAGAAAAATATTAAGTAACATTTCATTATAGCACTAAAAAAGTTTCAACAAGATGTTTTGAACTTCAGCCCTTTGATTTTACAGTATCTGTAAAATGACTGTGAAACAGGCTAAACCTGTAAGTGGAGTGACAGTCATTCTGGGCTGATAATTTAGAGGGTATGTGTTAAAGTCCTGCATGTACTCTGACTGTTTGCATTGTAATTTGTGTAATGTTGGCTTCGGCCTGCAGCTGTAGTTACCTTTAAGTTTGTCCTCTAACTGTTTAGCCAGTTGGTTTTCCTCCATTTTTCTCAGGATATGCAGTGTAATCTGTACAGCTCCTTCTGGTCCACGATGTGAAACTATTTGATCTACTGTGTCGATAGCATCTGCCTTCTCCAGGGCAGCAGTTGAAGCAAGACCATCATTCTTTAAGTACCATTTAAACTTCTTGAGTTTTTCACTGTCTAGATCCTCCAGTGTCTCCAGAAGCTGGTTTGGAATAGACGTCATCTTCCGTCACTGACTCTTCTACTGGACAACAAGAAAAAGATTTGTCTTTTTATCCCACTTGTACGACCAACACTGAAAACAGCAGTTTTACAAACATGAAGATGGCTGTATACCAGGGTTATCCAATGTCCAGAAAAGTTTAGCTCTAACCCCAAATAAACATCTGAACCAGCTAATAAAAGTCTCACTGGGCAAACTAGAAACCTCTAGGCAAGTGTGTTGAGGCAAGTTGGAGCTAAACTCTCCAGGACAGTGTCCCTTCAGGACAGACTTTGGAGTATTTAAACTAAGCAAATGACATCTGTAAGCGAATTAACCCTCTGAGGTCGGCCGTCACGCCCGCGTGATTTACTCACTTTTTTCTTGTCAGTGTGAAAGAGACTCAAAATGCTCCGTCAATTTTGAACATACAATTAAGAGATATATACCATTGCAATCTGTGAAATGTCTACTTTTACTTGTGCACACTCATAGTAAAAACAAAATGTTGTGCTTTTTGCAAAATAAACAAAACTAACATGATGCGTGAGCTGCGATCTCTCTCCGAATGAAATCCATTCTGATAGTCATAAGAAAATGAACGGTAACTTCGTGAATACTATTCACACAAATATGAAACGCATGTCTAAATAAACGTTGAAATGTCAGGTTTTAAATCATGTAAGTCAAATCTAAAACAAATATTCTCTGTTTATGTAATCTGTTTGAAAACGGAGAGAAATCAGTCGTTCGCGAGCCAGCTCATTATCTGTAATGTGACCACGCCCACGGAGAGCGCGCGCTATTCAAACACAAATTCTGAGGCGATTACTGTAACAGAGAGTTAACGCCCACATAACATTCTTAGTTCAAGATGCTTCACAGCTTTGGCCTTTGGATGGGCCGTTAGCCACTGGGGGAGTGTCTTTTGTCTCCCCTGGTGTGAATTGCTAATGTATTCATGGCCATCACCACTCCCACGCATACAGCAGTGGTGACACAAAAACTGATTTACAAAATTTAAATCATTATATTGTTGTTTGTGTTGAAGCATTCAGAATGATTTCCACATCATTGTGTAGTAAAAATTCTAGCCTACAAGCTTGATAACTCAAAAGTCTTGTGAACAACTATTCAGTATGTGTTTTATGGCCTTATTGCAAGGGCATTTTTTTTGCCAAAACTTACTAACCACGCATAATCTTTATTTTTAAAAAGATGCAAACATGTACATCTATTTTGCTTACATATTATTGTAGCAGAGTTTGTGCTGAATACAGCAAAATTACATGTTGGCCAATAGTATGTTATAAGTAGCTGAAATAAGCACAAATGTCAGAGCATGTAAAACTACTCCAGGACCCCAAATCAGCCTCAGACTCCAGAGGGTTAAGCTCAAACGAAATTATTAATTAATTTATTTATAGGAAATTCTAAACAAGTCACTTATTTTACGACCGAGCAACTGAATCGTCCAGTGTTTATTTGCATGGGCCATAACTGTCACGATTATCAGGTGAAGTGCCCATGATGACCACTAGAGGGCACTTCACCATGAACTACTTTTCACTCACTCACACTCACATTCAGTCACACAGACTACATTTCCCATAAGCCCCTCACCCAGTTACTGATCACCCCGCCAGCTTTAGCACATTACCTTAACACTAATTACAATCACACCACTATAAGAGCACTACTCACACACACACACACACCGCAAAGTATTACCTACGTACCAATTCCGAGCATTCATCCTATGTTTATTTTTCAGGTTTCGATTTTGCCTGTTTCCTGATTGTTTGCTGCCTGTCCTTTTATTCACTGCCTGTTTTCTGACCACAATTCTGATTATCCCCATATGCCTATTTGCCCTGTATTGACTATTGCCTGTCTGACTACGTCTTCCTTTAATAAACTGCATTTGGATCTCTACCCGCTGACTCCTTCGTTACAGAATACTTTGCCACCCAAGATCCAGCAGCTTTGTTTGCAGTCTCAGTCAAGAAATGGATTACTACGATCAGCTACTGCAGCTTTGACAGGGAAACGCATCGATTGAGGATTATGTCTCCAAGTTCTGTGAGTTATCAAATCATGTCCCGTATGATGAGAAGGCTTTCAAGTGTTTTTTCTGTCATGGACTCAATGAATCTCTTAAGTCCTGGTTACCTGATGAGAACTTTGAGTGTGGCCTGATCGAATTTATGGACTATGCGCTGCTATCGTCTGGGTCATCATTCACTGTGGGAGAAGCAGAATCTGATCTGATAGAATCACCAGCCGAACCCGTTGTGGTAATCTCAAGCCCTGTCTTTCCTGAACATTTCTGTCCTGTGGCTTCCAGCCCTGAACCCAGTCACAACATGGCGACCATAGTTGAACCGGATCACAAAATAGCGGATACCAAACCTGAGCCCAGTCATAACATGGTGGCCGCAGCCGTTCATCCAGAGTCACGGCGGCCGCAGCCGTTCGTCCAGAGTCACAGCACCGCAGCCGTTCGTCCAGAGTCACAGCACGCTGCAGCCGTTCGTCCAGAGTCACAGCACGCCGCAGCCGTTCGCCCAGAGGCAAGTCAAGTCTTCCCAGATCAACGTGAATCAAGTCAAGTCATCCCAGATCAACGTGAATCAAGTCAAGTCTTCCCAGATCAACGTGAATCAAGTCAAGTCTTCCCAGATCAACGTGAATCAAGTCAAGTCATCCTAGATCATCATGAGTCAAGTCAAGTCGTCTTAAATCATCATGAGTCAAGTCAAGTCATCCCAGATCAACATGAATCAAGTCAAGTCGTCACAGATCACTGTGAGTCAAGCCAAGTCATTGTAGATCAACGTGGACCAAGTCAAGTCATCCTAGATCATTGTGAACAGAACAAAGGTACCATTGATCAACCCCAGTCATGACAAAAACGCAAACCACGCCGTAAAAAGGCCGCTTCAGCGCCCCGCGAACCTGCTCCAATGCCTCACAAACCCGTTCCAGTGCCCCATCAGCCTACTACTAAAGCCACACCAGCCCTGCAACACACGGTTCAAGTCACGCCAGCCCAAGCCATACCTACTCAGCAGCCCATGTCTCAAACCACGCCTATCCAACAGTCAACGGTTCAACCAATGCCTGCCAAGCTGCCAACGGTTCAAGCCACGGCTGTCCAGCAACACACGGCTCAAGTCACACCAGCCTAAGCCATACCTACTCAAAAGCCCATGGCTCAAACCACGCCTATCCAACAGCCAACGGTTCAAGCCACGCCTGTCCAGCAACCCACGGTTCAAGTCACGCCAGCCCAAGCCATACCTACTCAGCAGATCATGGCTTAAACCACGCTTATCCAGCAGCCAATGGTTCAAGCCATGCCTGCCAAGCCGCAACAGTTCAAGCCACACCTACCCAGCAGCCAAAGGTTCAAGCCACACCTACCCAGCAGCCAAAGGTTCAAGCCACGCCTACCCAGCCTCAGTCGACTCGCGTCACGCCTGTTCAACCGCTGTCGGCTCACATTACGTCTGTCTAGCCTCAGTCGACTCAGGTCACGCCTGTCAAGCCTCAGACTGCTCAGGTCACGCCTGTCCCGCCTCAGACGGTTCACGTCACGCTTGTCCAGCCTCCAGCGACTGCCCCGTCACGCTTGCTACGCCTGAGCTGATAGACGATGCATCCCTGTTAATAGGGACTATAGTCATTGCTTGTGTGTGGGCAACACACACATCAGTAGCAGCTTTGGACCAACCACAAGGAATCAATCCTGAGTTGGTCCCTGAGCACTCCAGCACAGCCCAAGAGGACGCTCCCAAGTGCGCTACCAAGTCAGTCCCTCAGTCTGCAGTTTTGTCTGAGTATACAACTGTAGAACCTCCAGAGGTGGCAGCAACTGCTGCAGAACCTCTAGAGGTGAACCTCACTATCTATCATCCATGAACTGTCTGTCATCTACGAACTGTCTATCATCCATGAACTGTCTGTCAACCACGAACTGTCTATCATCCATGAACTGTATGTCATCTACAAACAGTCTATCATCCATGAACTGCCTGTCAATCCTGAACTGTCTGTTACCCCTGAACGGTCTGTCACCCCAGAACTCTCTGTCACCCCCAGAACTCTCTGTCACCCCCAGAACTCTCTGTCAGCCCCGAACCCGTATGACTGCCTGGTCTACCCTGTTGCGGTCCTAGCACGCTCTACTAACCACCTTTTGTTTGAGATTACAGTCTCTCTTGAACATCCCTGGGGACCTCGAAATCCGTCCTGGTCGCCCACACAGCCTGTTCCGCCCTGGCCGCCTGCACAACCTGTTCCACCCTGGTCGTCTGCACAGCCTGTTTCGCCCTGGTCGTCTGCACAGCCTGTTCTGCCCGGCCATCTGATCACCCTGCTCCCCCCTGGACATCTGTGCAATCACCTCCACTCCATGGACCTGGTCCCCCGTTCTGCCCCTTAGCCCCCCCCCTCCAGGACTACTTCTGTTAGGAGTGTCTGGAAGCTACTCCTTGGGGGGGGGGCCTCACCCAGTCACTGATCACCCCGCCAGCTGTAGCACATTACCTTAGCACTAATTACAATCACACCACTATAAGAGCACTACTCACACACACACACACACACACACACACACACTGCAAAGTATTGTGTTACCTACGTACCAATTCCGAGCATTCATCCTGTGTTTATTTTTCCGGTTTCGATTTTGCCTGTTTCCTGTTTCCTGATTGTTTGCTGCCTGTCCTTTTATTTACTGCCTGTTTTCTGACCACGATTCTGATTATCCCCATATGCCTGTTTACCCCTGTTTCGACTATTGCCTACTACGTCTTCCTTTAATGAACTGCATTTGGATCTCTACCCGCTGACTCCTTTGTTACAGTAACTATAAGCTCTGTAGCGGATATGAATATCCAAATATCTTGAAAACATCCTTTAGCAAGGTAACATAGATCGGCAGTTTAAGACATAAATTAAAAGCACATATCACAAGACACTTCTCTTTAAATTATGAATGACACTTTATTGACTATACGAACACATGAACTTAATTCTAACGCAAACACACACGCACACACATTCACACGAGTTGCAAAGAGGAAGGAAGAGGAAAGAATGAGTTTAAGAGAGTGAAACGATGCAAGTTTCTAACAATATATGGATTTCATGAGACCTGATCTGAACGAATCATCAATCACTAATTTAACCCTTTTATCGCTGCTTAGGCAGGGTTATTAGATTTTATATAAATGCACCAGTTCAGCAATAGAATCTGGAGGTACTTGCGCGTGTAGTCTGTCTTTAAATGGGGATTCCGTGTCGGCGTCCTTTGGCTTGGAAAAAGGGGTTCCCCAGGTTCGTTGATTTGTCGAAGGTCTTTTCATCCGGAGTGATGCAGTAGGAAGGCCAATCACTTTCTAGTGTGATGGCAGATGATTGGAGGTTCCCTCGTGGCAGAAGTTTGAAGTTGAGGCAGCAAAGACTGTAGAGTCGTTTAACTTTGCGACAAAACTTAACTTAGAGCACGAGACTCTCAACGGAAAGAAAGAAAAACTAAAGTAAAAGAAAGGAAAGCGAGTGAGACGAGAGTCAGTTGGATGGCTTGAATGAAACTGCGTGGTAGCCCTTCATCGTCTGTTTCTTGGTCTTTGTCTCGATTTAATCTAATTCATTATGATCTTATTCTGCGAGATAGCTTCTGCTAAGCTGCAAACTAAAGAAAAAGAAAACTAAAAAAAAAAGAAAGTAGTGTACTGAGCATTTAAACTGAGGTTTGTCCAACCTCTTTGAGGAGTTCTGACCAATGAGACGTGATCTTTGCTTCAGATGTGAATTTCTCCTCCCCTGGTAATTTATGCCCTGTTATCTGAACTTTCAGAGGGGTACAGAGAGTTCAGTTTAGTCTAGATTACTCTAAAAAGAATACGATGCATTTCACACAGATTTCATTCAAGCCATATTTTGAGTTATGAGAGGGGATTCAGTTTCATTACAAACAACACATACTTTCAATCAAGTATTCAAAAGTTATAACAATTACATGAATTGTGAGTGATCTGCGCAAAACAGGTCACATGTATAATGTGTATACATGACAAGGAATTATGCAGTCGAACGCTGTTTGATTACAAGTCCGTTTAGAATGGTTTTGGAACCATTTAATGCAGTTCATATATAAAGGAGTCTCTGTGGGGTTTTCTGTGGATTTTGATTCTGTGTCACTCAGGGGTCACACAAGGTGGCCTGTTTTATCTCTGTCTTTGATCAAACACTCTGGTGTTATCTTTTTGTGGCTCCAGTTGCATTGTCTTTTAAACATTTGGTCTTTCACCTCAGCTGGGCATAAAGTACTTAGCTGGGGGGTTTTCAGACAGACTGGAACCACGAATACGTTCCCTGATCTTGGGTCCTGTGATGATTTGGGCTGAGAATAGTTTACATGGAATTATGTTTGAATGAATCATTTGGAAGATTCATTTGTCTGGTTCGTCCTCAATTCCTACACATCTGACTGAAGTATGAGCAAGGACCAATTCATTTTATTCCAGACTTGTTTCTAACACAATACATGTAGATAGAGATGTGGTGAATGTGTTGCATAAACAAATAAACCAAATCAATGATAACTCATTAAGCAACACTCTGAATTACTGGCCATTCTACCTGTATGATTGAAACTAAGATGTCCTAAATGTGAAATAGCCTTCTGCTGGTCTGTTTAGCCCCAACCCTGAAAAAAAAAAACATTTCCTGCCCAATCATGTTTGTTGAATATTAAGTATTAGACAGCGTGTTCCGACGGGAAGGTGACTTCAATGCATACTTTCTATTCTACGTTTAGTGAGCGGCAGTACTGGAAATACAGGGTTCAAGAATGGGGACTCCCTGATGAAGCTAGCATGAAAGATGCTTGGCACAGCTGACAGAACTGCCACTGGCTTGACTGATTCTTTAGTTTCTGGCCTGTTGCATGAAGCCAATTTCAGTTGATACCTAAGCTTGAGATTAGTGTGAGCAAACTCTGGGTTTATTTTTTTTCATACTCAAGTAGGTGGATTGGTTTTCAGAGAGTGTTCTTATCCATGGTAATTTACATTACACGGCTAACCTGCTAAAACCAGCAGAGTTTGGTCCAAACTGGACCATCAGCTGTTAGCAAAGTGACATGTGATGCAATAAAGCTACTCTTCCTGTATCTCTCACTTCAAATTAAAGCAGTTTAGAGTGAAATAATTTTAAACAGAATAGCACCCATCTTTTGCTCCTATTATTATGTTAGTGTTTGAATTACAATAATGATAATTCATAATATATTTGAAAAATGATTGTATTATGTAGTTAGTTCATGGGTTCATGACCTCAATGCTAGATGACTGCAACGCTCTACTGGGTGGTTGTCCTGCTCGCTTGATAAACAAACTCCAGCTGGTCCAAAACCTTACTAGAACCAGGAAGTGTCACCATATTAGCCCGGTTCTGTCAAAACTGCACTGGCTCACTATTAAACATTGTATAGATTTTAAAATCTTGCTAATTACATACAAAGCACTAAATGGCTTTGCTCCCCAGTACCTGAGTGAGCTCTTAATGCATTATAGTCCTTCGCGTCTATTACAATCTCAGAATTCTGGCCAGTTGTTCATACCTAGAATATCAAAATCAACCGCAGGTGGTAGATCCTTTTCCTATTTGGCACCTAAACTCTGGAACAATCTTCCTAGCATTGTTCGGGAAGCAGACACACTCTGTCAGTTTAAATCTCTTTAACCTGGCATACACATGACACATTATCTACTTCTAATTCAAATCATAGATTATGTTATAAGCAGAATAGCGCCTACGATAATATTAGTCTCTATCCGTTTATCCCGAGGTTTGCTGTAGTCTGCCAGATCCAGGTCATATCCAGATGAGATGAAGGACCTGCGCCTCGACACGATGACAACACAGCCCTGAAGTGTCAACTAAACTATCCCCTGTGAAGGCCTTCTTCCCTTTCCTTTACCTATGTATAGCTAAAACATTAATTATTCCAGTTCGCATAGATCCGCAGACACAACTAAATTTTCTGTATTATGTGGATCAGATAAGTAATTTGGCAATGTCACTTTGCAAAACAGACTAAGCATCTTTGCACATACACATTCAAATGTGCAGATCTATAGACTAAACACACAAATGAACAGCAAGAATGCATTTAAGGTCTACAGTTTTCAGTTGGAAAGGTGTCATTTAAGTAGCCACTAAGTTAATAATTAATTTCTACAACGGGAGTGACTCAATCAAAATCCTACTTTAGCTCGATAATAATATTTTCTTAGAGCTGCTGTGAAGCCAAATCAATCTCTGTCCATTAATTTTCCTATTATCTCTGTGAAGCTGCTTTGAAACAATCTGTATCTGAAAAGTGCTATATAAATGAAGATGACTTGAACAGTGATTTCATACAATGTGAACACAATATTAGAATGTGCAGCAGTGATTCACTTAGACACACTTGATCATCTGTTAGATCATGATATAAAGAGGTTTTTTTAGTACAGCTTTAAACTCTCAGAAATACAAAGTGACCCATCAAATGACACATCATGCATGAAAACAACTACAGAAAGACGAAAAACTCACCTCACATAACATTTGTAGATCTATCTTTTCTCTCTGAATCGTCGTGTTGAACGGCAGTTCTGAAATTTCTTTCACCTCTACAGAACAATCAGCTGTTTTCAGGAAGAGATGTGAGAATGATAAGAATGACAGTCAGATGTCAACACATGCACTCATTCTGATGTGGTTTGTCACTCATTCTCAGGAAACATTCTTTAGAAGCAGTTTTAGAAGTTTGTGAAAATGTGTTTTAGACATTAAAAACGTAATGGTGGGTTAGTGTATGTTTTGATTGTCTAATTTTCAATTTGAAATAAGCAGAAAAAAGAAAACTGTGCTTTAATTTGTATTTTCAAATGAAAACTACCCCAAGCTTTTCTCACCCTCAAGCCATCCTATGTGTAAATGACTTTCTTCTTTCTGATTAATACACTCAGAGATATATTAATAAATATCCTGACGCATCCAAGCTTTATAGTGGCGGTGAACAGGATCAATAAATATATGAAGCTCAAGAAAGTGCCTTCATCTACATCCATTCATCATAAACATACTCCACACGCCTCGGGGGGATTCATAAAGGCCTTCTGAAGCGAAATGATGTGTTTCTGTAAAAAAAACAAGTTATGAAGTAAAATATCTAGCTTTTATATCTGCCGTCCGTATTCGAATTACGAAAAAAACGGAGCTTTTAGTCCGAAAGTTGAAAAGGGAAGGTGTAGGACGTAGCGTAAATTTTATGAACTGTGAGAATTTTACACTTTCTTTGTAAGTAGAATACAGAAGGTGGTCTGGCAGAAACTAGATATTTTACTTCATAACTTGTTAATTATCGCTTCGCTTCAGAAGGCCTTTATTAACCCCCCGGAGCCATGTGGAATATGTTTATGATGGATAGATATCCCAGGTAGCTGGGATAACAAATGCTTACTAAGTCTCCCAGCTCTTTCAACCAAACAGCAAGATTTAAAATGAATTAAAACAGTCAGAAATAAACAAGATGATGCATAAAAGATTGATATATGTTTTGAGTCTGGATTTTGTGACTACAGTTGGAGCACATCTGATCTCTTCTGGAAGCTGGTTCAGCTGCGGCTGGAATAACAGTTAAAAGCAGACTGTCCTTGCTTTGAGTGAACCCTTGGTATTTCTAAGTGATCTTTTGTGATATGTTAAGTTTATATTATATGATCATATTTACAATGTATTGAGGTCCTAGGCATTAAGTGATTTATAAACAAGTAACAGTACTTTAAAATCAATTCTAACTGCAACTGGAAGCCAGTGCAAGAACCTGAGGACAGGTGTGTTGTTATACGTTCATATAAAGCTAACTAAACTAATCTGTTAAATAGAAATGAAATGCTGCTCCCCAACACTTTTCCAGAAGTGGGCAGAGCCTTTACAGCTTACTCTGCCAGCAATAAATAAAACATCTGTTTGGCTGGTTTGATTATCATCTCTGTCGTGGACATAATAAATTGTTTGTTTTTTTCCATTCGTTTAAGAAGCCTTGTCAATTTAAGCTTCTGATATGTCGTTCCCTCTTCCCTGTCAGTCTGTTGTGCAGTTGGTGCAGTGAACGCATTGCAGAGCCTCCATGTTTACGTGCAAGCGCCGACTCGTTTCTAACCCTTTAACACAGAGGAATATTGCGACATGTTCGTTCCCGGAAGAAAACTAAAGAATTCAATGGAGGCATTTCAGGGAGTTCAGAAACAGTGCGCACTGATATAGAAAAGTGCTTTGTAACCTTGCAGAGCTTTTTCGTGCTCAGACAGCAATATTACACATAAATAAAGTTGAATATTTGAAAAAACATAACATGTTCTTCAAACAGTCAGCGGTTCCTCACATGAGTCACACCAACACTGACACACAAAAGCAGGCAGACACACGTCAACAAGCTCAAAGTGAAGTAGTCAGTTATACAAGCCGGGATTTGATAAAGAAAGCTACTATGGATAGACTGAATTATGAATAATATACACTCACATGATCTAAATTAAAGATTTGAATTAAAGTTTGTAAGATGAATGTGTGTATTTATGACGAGAACGTAGATTCAGCCAAGAGTCGAGAGACACGAGGCATCAAAAAACTGCTAAAATTACTTTAAAAGATCAAATAATTGCTTTGAGTTTTTTAGCAATCAAAAAAAATTATACACAATATACCAATGCTGTTTGATAAGTCAATGTAAGATCAATGTTAATACATGACACTGTTAAATCTATATATGTCAGTCTTTTATGAAGTAGTATTTACTAACCATGAGTAATGATGGTGTAGATGTTTCTTGTTCCTCCACTGAACTTGTGTCTTGCTATGGTGTGTCTCACATCTATTCTGGAACACACACTAGAAACAGTCAATCTACAAGTTTGTTTGTGTTTCTGGGAATGTGTGATCAGGTGGATGACACGTCCTGACACATCCTGAGATCTGTGCCGCTGCAAGCCGGTTGTAAAATTATTAACAACAATGAAGGGTGATATAAAGACTCGGCTGTAGTGGAATGGTAGTGTCTCTATTGCAGGTCGTAACGCTTTATAGAGAGTCCGGATAGCTGGACCGAATGGCTGTAGCTAAGTGCAAGCAAAACTCACGTAGGCCAACTGACGTTTCACATGGGGTTTATTATCAGCACCGTTCCCACGAACACATGGGCAGTTTGCAACACTTCATTGACAACTGTGTTACTAAATAAAACAAAAGAAATAAACCCTGTGCAGAGTAAACAAAACATAAAATGTAAACAGAACACAAAAATTCAAAATGAACACTATATTTAAACCTACACAAAAGTTTTCAGTACAAAAATGTGCAGCAATGCATTGAAGATAATACCCTCTTAATACACTAGTCCATGTTTGAAATGAATGGGAGCAGAAATCTTTGAACAATAATTCATAGATGTAAAAAAAAAAAGTAATATACATGCATCGATTAAAATAAGATTTTCTGTTCAACTCCACAATGAAAATGATAAAAAGAAAATAAAAAAACTTGCGAGTTCTGTTTGTCCTGAAGCATCAAGTCATGTGGATTCTGGCTCGTCTCACTGCTCAGGTGATGCACCATATTAGCTCCAACCTTCAAAGAATAAATAAAGTTCAGTTGGCGTGCACTGTGACAACATAAGCAGTGTTAAACTACGTAAAAGTTAAAGGGAAGTAGTGCTGTACTGAATTAAAATATGGTCACTGAATTCCACCTGCTGTTAAAGGGTTAGTTCACCAAAAAACAAAAAAAACAAATAAAGTCATTAATAACTCACCCTCATGTCGTTCTAAACCTCAAAGACCTTCATCCATCTTCAGAAATTAAGATCTTTTTAATGAAATCTGACAGATTTCCGTCCCTCTGTTGAGTCAACGCAACTACCACTTTTAAGGCCCACAAAAGGTAGTAAAGGCATTAAAGTAATCCAGTGACTCTAGTGGTTTAACCTCAGTTTTAGGAAGTATATTCTATATTTTATTCCCTAACCATAACTTTCCACTTTATTTTCAAAATATTAATCTCAATACATACCAGTGTTAAAATACTTGCAAAAAGTTTTTTTTTGATTTCGATTGCTACCATAAAGATCAGTTTTAATACCCAAACTATAGGCCTAAACTTTTATCCCCGTACATATTTGACCTGTTATTTAAATATTCGTAATGCACAAATAATGATAATTTGTGGTCGAAAATACTGTTAGTGAAACTGCTTTACTTCGGAGCACCGCGAGTGTTTTCTTGATCTGTTTCACTCCAGTGGACACGCAGCGTGAAAGAGTTCACATCGGAAGCATGACGGCCAAACCTCTCATTCATTAACCCCTTAAACCCGAACTGTTCCGCCGGCGGGCAAACCCCCCCCCGAGAAAAAATTCAAAATCATATTACTAAGCAACCACTAGGAGGAATGACACAAAAGAGGTATCATTTTAAAGCTTAGAAACTCAGCTTTTTAATACAACCAGTCATTGCTTTCAACTCTTAACGAGTGCTGAGTTAACACTCTAAACCGGAGTGTACCGCCCGCGGGCAAATCATACCTATAAAAATATTAATAATCATATTTTTCAAAACTCCAGCCTTCTTCATCACAAAATAGGTGTCATTTGAAAGCTTAGAGTCTGAATTTTACAATGAATGTAAGCACTTTGAATAAATCCAAAGTACTGCAGAGTTATTTACTGAAAAGTAAAAAAAAATTTTTTCATAATTTATGATTTTGTAATTATTATTATGTACGCCAATGTGTCAAATGCATCATATAGCTCAGATAATCATGTGTTATATGTCATTTGAAAGGTCTCATGGAGTAGAATACAACGAGCATAATTGTTTTGGGCTTTGTCTAAACTTGAGTGATTTTTTTGTACGTGAAACCCCACAAGACCCAAATGTAAAAAATAAACTGATGCAGCATTTATGTCACGTTTTGGCCCCTAACGTCATGAAACATGCACCGATTGTGGTAAATTGGGCATCATTATTTACAGCTGATTCTCATGATTAAAATGAGTCCAACATCGTCATAATCCAATGAAGCGATCACGAGATATCGATCGCGAAATTACGACACATAAACCTCCACAGGCGCACAGCTGCTATAGCTAAAACTAAATGTAGCTATCAAGTGGCATTTCAGCATAAAACTTCATGAAACAGGCATAGATTGTGGAAAATCAGCACATCATTACTTACAGTGGATGCTCCCGGTTGAAATGACGCCAAGAACAACGGATTCCCACGTGTGGATCACGTGCTACTCGACGTGAAAGTGCGATTTTAAAAATACCCACTAGGGGGCGACGAGGGCTAAACAAAAAAGGCCACCTTGATTCCAAATGCTCCAGCTTTTGAATACTTCATGGGATTTTCCTCCTACCTCATTTCATTTCTGAGTTATTGCATATCAAATATGAAATATTTGAAATATGAAATGAGAAAACTTTAATTTTTTTTTTATTTTTTCAGTGTTTTCTCAGCAAGACATTGTCCGAATTTAATTTTTTTTTTTTTATTTAAAAGAGTAAAAAATTATGTTTCAAATGATACCAACCTTTTGACTCTCCTTGTAAGAGATTTGGAGTTATGAGTCATTATTTCAGTGCATGTCAAAAATAAGATAAAAAAAAATCTAAAATTTTAAATTTGTTCCAAATGCTGTAACTTTTGAAAACTTTATCCGATCACCTCAAAATTTGAGCCAGATACAGCTCACATATAGAGGAACATAACAAAAAAAGAATGAACTCCCAACCATATTTTATTCATTTTTAATTCATTTTTAAATATAAATGTATGTATTTTTTTCATTTTTTCCAATTTGTTTTTTTGGCTGTTTATTTGCTGTTTCTCAGCATACGAATGTCCAAATTAAAAAAATTTAAAAAGTTTCCTTTCAAATGATACCAACCTTTTGACTCTCCTTGCTACGGTTTTGGAGTTACGAGTCTTTACTTTTTTGTGTGTCAGTCAGAAAAAATAATTCTGAAAATACCCTTAGGGTTAAAGGGGTTAAAATAAGATTTTCTGTTCAACTCCACAGTGAAAATGATAAAAATAAAATAAAAAAAAAAGCGAGTTCTGTTTGTCCTGAAGCATCAAGTCATGTGGATTCTGGCTCGTCTCACTGCTCAGGTGATGCACCATATTAGCTCCAACCTTCAAAGAATAAATAAAGTTCAGTTGGCGTGCACTGTGACAACATAAGCAGTGTTAAACTACGTAAAAGTTAAACGGAAGTAGTGCTGTACTGAATTAAAATATGGTCACTGAATTCCACCTGCTGTTAAAGGGTTAGTTCACCAAAAAACAAAAAAAACAAATAAAGTCATTAATAACTCACCCTCATGTCGTTCTAAACCTCAAAGACCTTCATCCATCTTCAGAAATTAAGATCTTTTTAATGAAATCTGACAGATTTCCGTCCCTCTGTTGAGTCAACGCAACTACCACTTTTAAGGCCCACAAAAGGTAGTAAAGGCATTAAAGTAATCCAGTGACTCTAGTGGTTTAACCTCAGTTTTAGGAAGTATATTCTATATTTTATTCCCTAACCATAACTTTCCACTTTATTTTCAAAATATTAATCTCCAACGCATGTTCACAAGAGCACCTCAACACATGTTGTGTTGATGCAAGAGCAGATGTTGTTGTGTAAATACAAAAATGATGTTTTATTGCACAAACAAAGCAGTCGTGTCGCTTCATAAACTGACACCGTGTCTACACCGGACGCGAGCAATGCGACGCATCGAAAGACAATAGAACCCATTAGAATCAGTCATATGTGGACATGATCATAATGGATGTGGTGCGACGTGATAAATTCCCAAGTAAACATATTCCCTGTTCGATTTCTGATGTAGTCCGAATGGTTTTCAATGGTCAGTTTGTCGTGTAGACAGCTTTTAGCTGTTGCGGCGCGACAAAAGTCCCGTCTGGTGTAGACGGTGTGAGGTTAAATCTCTGGAGTCACATGGAGTACTTTAGCAATGTCTTTCCTACCTTTCTGGGCCTTAAAAATTGTAGTTGCGTGGACTGTCAATGAAGGGACAGAAATTTCTCTAAGATCTTTAAAAAGAATTTGATTTACATTCCAAAGATGAGTGAAGGTCTTATAGGTGTAGAACGACATTAGGGTGAGAAATTATAACAGAACTTTGATTTTTGGGTGAACTAACCTGTTAACAATCACAATCACTAAAGGAAAGGAGAAATGGACCCATATGTACACAGAGCAGTGTAACTTAACAAAGCTAATTTTAATAAATAAAAGCTCATTTATTTCAGCACCATTTTCCCATTTGTGAGGCATGGCGATGATAGCAGGACAGCGGGAAGGGTTTAGAAGGCAGTTTCTCCATGACAATCTTTGAAAGACAAGTTTAAAATGTTTAATTTATACCACGTGTGTGTGGACAAATGTCATATGCACTTAGACACGACCAATACATTTTTTCCCTAAATAAAACCTTCATTATTCTGAACATCATTAAACTCACCCTTCCATTTCTTCAAAAGCAAGTTTGTTGAGGTGTTGTACATCTAATGAACTCCTTAGCTTGGCTGTGAGGACTTCTTGTGATCTTTTAATACTAAATCGTTGTCAGTCATCAAACAGCTTGGATTCTGTTTAAATCAAAACAATGTATTAAAATGAAGCAAGACAACTGATAAAAAAGTAATGAACTGTACCCCAGTGTTTCCTAGTTCTGTAGTAGCCCTAGTGTAACGGAGTATAAAAAGGGTTAAATTGTCACACTAGCACTGTCTCTCTAATCCTGATTCAACTTACCAGCTTGTTAGTAGAGACTCGAAGGCCAGAAAAGGGTGTCGGATAAGGAACACATCCAAACTGTGTATTGCTGGAGATACTCCAGGACCACAGACAAGAACCGCTGTCATCCAGCAACATAAAACTTTCATCCACTCCTTCCTCTGTGTTACAATAAAGCAGAAAAATTAAATATTTTCAGTAAAGTAAACTTTTAAAAAACATAAAACAGTTGTAACTTATATAAATGGCTTACCTTTTCATATGAATAACATTATTGTCTTGTGAAATGTATATCGATAAACTAAGACTACGTCTCAGCAATCACATTACGCATGTTTTACGGTCTTTGTGATAATCTTTCATAATACGACATCTAAATTTGAGCTTCAGATTTGTATTTTTTGTACCGTTTTTTGAGCTGTGCCGCACGGACCGTTCATCAGCTCGGCCTACACAGCTACGACCTCGATCATACTGAACCACAACAGAGCTGCGAGATCCAGTGAGAAGCGTTTGGATTCGCTAAAATCTGAGATATTGTAAGATGAAAGAGCGTAATATTCCCAACAGCTTCTACGCAAAAAAAAAAAAGTGGAAAAACGTGCAACCAATGAACGATTAGTTCATGAACGACAGTTTCAATGTGTTTTTTTTTTAACGACAGTTACAATGCGTGTTTTTTTTAATTTTATCGATAAATAACCTAGATTTACTGTTTATTGGATTTACTGTAGTAACACTAACTGCAAATCTGGTATTTTGACAGAAATGTGGTCTATTAATAATGTATGTTATATATAGTTCTTTTTATTATCTGTGTATTAAGCTGTCCACACTGAGGGCAGGTGAATGGCTTTCCCCGGTGTGACTCTCATGTGAGTCATAAGATTTCCTTTCAGTGAGAAACTCTTCCCAGACAGTTTGCAGGTGAAAGGATTCTATCCAGTATGATCTCTCAAGTGGGCATTTAGGTATGTTTTCTGTGTAAATCTCTTTCCACACTGAGAGTTTCTCATATGAAGAGTTTCTCTCCACTGTGGATTGTCAAATGATTTTTCTATTGAAACTCTTTCCACACTGTTGACATGTCAAAGCTCTCTCCAGAGTGAACTCTTATCTGGAGGTTTCTAGTTTCTGTTTTATAAGTCTGTGAGTAACTAAAAGATTTTTCTCCAGTCATGATATCATGACATTTCTTATACTGATTTTATACTGATACATTTCAGTTTCATTTCCAGTTAAACTCAACAGCAGTACAGCTGATCTTCTAGTCAGAAGATGTAAGGAGGATGAAGCCCCTCCTTACATAATATGAAATGTGGTGTGATTGGTTAGCTCTCCCAGTGTGTTGTGATTGACGAACAGCTCAAAGCGTGTTCAGGAAGTGTCACGCTCCTTACCATGTTGTGTTCTCTAGTTTATATCGTGAGTAAATAGCACACAAACACCTGTGGATCCTTCATTGGCCTTGCATTTATTCTAACCCTACAACGCCCCCTCATGGCTGGAAACAGTATTCAGGGTTCAAACCATGTAATGCAAAAACAACCAAACTAAACAACCCTGACAATAATAACATGATAATGCTGTAAATCAAATGACAACTACATACATGACTGAATTAAAAAAGAACAAATAGTTGAAGTAACACACTGAGATCCTTCATTTACACAGGAATTGATCAACAAACTGTCGATAGATTCATTCTCTTCAATCTTATTCCCTGGACTTTGACTATTATTATACTTTATCTGATGTATTTAAACCCTCAGTCATCTTGTGTTCATGTTTATTACAGGTTTGTTCAGCGGCTCACACACAAAATCATTACTTGTCACACAGTCTCTGAAACCTGACACTCAAACACCAGAAACACACACCAAATCTGCAAAATCTTACACTAATTTTCAAACTTTGACTCAGTTTTCAATTTCATAAAACACTTTTTACAAAACACAACACACAATTTTTACTTTAACATACAAAAACCTGATTTCCTTTTTCAAACACATCTATTGTTTCTGTCCAACTACACACGGTTGATGTGTTTCTGTTCTTTCGTTCTGTGTAACACTGTGTTCACAACCACAAATGCTTACAGTAAAATTAAATATTCATTCATTCATTTTCTACCGCTTATCCGGGGCCGGGTCGCGGGGGCAGCAGTCTGAGCAGAGATTCCCAGACTTCCCTCTCCCCAGACACTTCCTCCAGCTCTTCCGGGGGGACACCGAGGCGTTCCCAGGCTAGCCGAGAGACGTAGTCTCTCCAGCATGTCCTAGGTCTTCCCTGGGGCCTTCTCCCGGTGGGACATGCCCGGAACACCTCCCTAGGGAGGCATCCAGGAGGCATCCGAAACAGATGCCCGAGCCACCTCAGCTGACTCCTCTCGATGTGAAGGAGCAACGGATCTACTTTGAGCTCCTCCCGAGTGACCGAGCTCCTCACCCTATCTCTAAGGGAGCGCCCTGCCACCCTGCGGAGAAAGCCCATTTCGGCCGCCTCTATCCGGGATCTCATTCTTTCGGTCATGACCCAAAGCTCATGACCATAGGTGAGAGTAGGGACGTAAATTGACCAGTAAATCGAGAGCTTTGCCTTGCAGCTCAGCTCCTTCTTCACCACGACAGACCGGTACATCGACCGCATTACTGCAGAAGCTGCACCGATCCGTCTATCAACCTCACGTTCCTTCCTTCCCTCACTTGTGAACAAAACCTCAAGATACTTGAACTCCTCCACTTGAGGCAGGAGCTCTCCACCAACCTGAAGAGGACAAGCCACCCTTTTCCGACTGAGAACCATGGTCTCAGACTTAGAGGTGCTGATCCTCATCCCAGCCGCCTCACACTCGGCTGCAAACCGTCCCAGTGCACACAGGAGGTCCTGGCCCGATGGAGCCAACAGGACAACATCATCCGCAAAAAGCAGGGATGAGATCCTGTGGTCCCCAAACCAGACTCCTCCGGCCCCTGACTGCGCCTAGAAATCCTGTCCATAAAGACTATGAACAGGACTGGTGATAAAGGGCAGCCCTGCCGGAGTCCAACATGCACTGGGAACAGGTCTGACTTACTGCCGGCAATGCGAACTAAGCTCCTGCTCCGGTCATACAGGGACCGGACAGCCCTTAGCAAAGGGCCCCGGACTCCATACTCCCGGAACACCCCCCACAGGGTGCCACGAGGGACACGGTCGAATACCTTCTCCAGATCCACATGTGGACTGGTTGGGCAAACTCCCATAAACCCTCCAGCACCCTAGAAAGGGTATAGAGCTGGTCCAGTGTTCCACGACCGGGATGAAAACCGCATTTTTCCTCCTGAATCTGAGGTTCGACTATGGGCCTTATTCTCCTCTCCAGTACCCTGGCATAGACTTTCCCGGGGAGGCTGAGGAGTGTGATCCCTCTGTAGTTGGAACACTCCCTCCGGTCCCCCTTCTTAAAAAGAGGGACCACCACCCGGTCTGCCAGTCCAGAGGCACTGTTCCCAACCGCCACGCGACGCTGCAGAGACGTGTCAGCCAAGACAGCCCCACAACATCCAGAGACTTGAGGTACTCAGGGCGTATCTCATCCACCCCCGCTGCCTTGCCACCAAGGAGCTTTCCAACTACCTCAGTGACTTCAGCTTGGGTGATGGGTGAGCCCACCTCTGAGCCCTCGGCCTCTGCTTCCTCAGTGGAAGACGTGTCTGTGGGATTGAGGAGATCCTCAAAGTATTCCTTCCACCGCCCAACGATGTCCCCAGTTGAAGTCAGCAGATTCCCACCCCCACTGTAAACAGTGTTGGCAGGACACTGCTTACAGTAAGTAATTAATTTAAAATTAAATAGTTCAGTTTCAATCTTGCTTTCGTGTTTACTGTGAATTTTTCAACATATAATGACTTTCAGTCTTGTACAGAAATGTTCAGAGGAGCTCATGAAAGAAGAGCTTTAGGTTTTGAATAACTGTGTGTGTAATATATCCAAAAATACAATATTATGACAAAAGTGTTTGCAACGTAGACAAATGTTTGCTTTTGAGACGTGTTGAAAAAACTGTAAATATACTGTAAGTGTTCATCGTCTTTCTCTTCTCTTGGATCATCTAGTCACTGATTCATCATGATCTCAAAGCATTATGGGTAGAATCTCTACAGTCTGTTCTGATTCATCAGAACAGATTCACTGATCCAGACCAAACCCCAAACCCAGGATAGAGCGGTTGAGTGAATGTGGTCTGGACTGTGTGGATGAGGATCATTGTGTCTCCAGAGACGCTGTAGAAGGACAGAGTTCCTGCACTGTGATCCACAAACACTCCTATTCTCCTGATGGACTTTACAGTGAGTTCAGTCTTTATGTCATTGTGTCTGAATGAGTAACTGTCAGGAGAGCAGTACAAACTCCAGGACTGATCATTACGTCCAAACTCACACTCATCACGACGTCCCTTCCTGCTGATGCTCTTATATGACACTGATAAAGACACATCAACTCCACTCCATTCAGTCTCCCAGTAACAGCGTCATCACTCACACTCTCGCTACACAACACCTGAGGAATATCAAATCTGTCTGGATGCTCAGGATACGACTGAAGCTCTGTGTCAGTTTCAGTAATCACTGTTTTCGCCTCAGACAGACGGATCCATTTATTCACTGTGTTCAGATCCAGAGTGAGCTGAAGGGAATCTGATGGAGATAAAACACATCAGAGGTGTCAGTATTAGAGATTTTTTCTATCTTAAATCTTTAGTTCAGATCTGACAAGTTGATTCAGGATTCTTATCCTGTCTTACAGAATCTCACCTGTAGTTCAGAAACCTTGAGTTCGGTACTCAACTCTCAGGTCTGTTGCCAAGCAACCAATGATAATAATACACTTAAGAAATGTCATTCTGTAATTGATTTTGTCCTAAATGAAGTTCTGACTGAAATCGCCATGGTTAGCAAACAGATAAAATTATAATTTTTCTGTAATGTGTGTGTGTGTGTGTGTGTGTGAGAATGTGTGTAGACATACATTTCCGTACTCCTGGTGTAATCCTGATCTCTCCTCCATGATCCACACTATAAAACACACACAGACACAATCAATCATAGATAATAATGTTTTTTACAAACTGTATATTCTCTCCTCTTACACTAACTCTACCCCTAAATCTACTCATCACACAAACCTCTAAATCTACTCATCACACAAAACTTTCTGCTATTTCACATTTTCAAAAAGCAGAACTCTCTATGATTTATAAGCTGGTTTCCTTCCTGGTGTCCCTACAAGGATTTGGGATATCTCCATGTTTTTGGGCACATTTTGATCCACAGACACACAGCAGTGCAGTGGCTGCAGGCGATTAATCAAATTATCAATTACAGTTTCTAATTACATCTGAAAGGAGTGATTGGTTGTCAGTTTGAGCGTACATGTGAGTTTTTACTAGATTTTTTCCTCTTTTGATGTCCTGTTTTGATGCCACACAGGCACTTTCCCTACCACATTCAAGCAGGCTCGGGTAACCCCACTGCTAAAAAAAACCCACGTTAAACACATCACTTGTAGACAACTACAGACCTGTCTCTCTCCTACCATTCATATCGAAAACACTTGAACGAGTTGTATTCAACCAGGTGTCATCCTTCCTCACACAGAACAACCATCTGGACGTCAACCAATCTGGATTCAAGAGCGGCCATTCCACCAAGACTGCACTACTGTCGGTCAACAAATCCCTGCGGATTGCAAAGGCTGGTTCCAAATCATCTGTTCTCATTCTACTGGATCTATCTGCTGCCTTCGACACCGTAAACCATCAAATTCTTCTGTCTACCCTCTCGTCACTGGGCATCTCAGGTACTGCGCTTCAGTGGTTTGAGTCCTATCTCACAGGTAGGTCTTTCAGAGTCGCCTGGGGAGGGGAGGTATCCAAACCTCATCAACCGATCACTGGGGTTCCTCAGGGTTCAGTTCTGAATGAAAGAGCACTTCCTGTGTCACAAGCAATATTGTGAGTTATTATTGATATTGTGAATTACAAATCATGTAAATAGTTAATCATTTTTATCTTATTGTTTGTTATATTTATTTGTTTGGTCAGTGTGTGAAATTATTAAGTAATAAAGTTAAACTGGTTTGTAATAAGAAAAGATGGTAATACTGTTTTTGGAGTTGTTTAATCAAAACTCTTACTGCTTCACATACTTGAGTTTGTCCAGTGTGAAGTTTGGATCCTCCAGTTGTTCAGAAAGCAGCTTGACTCCTGAATCTCCTGGGTGATTGTAGCTCAGATCCAGCTCTCTCAGGTGTGAAGGGTTCAAACTCAGAGCTGAAGACACATAATGACAGCCTTCCTCTGTCACCATACAGCAAGACAACCTACAGATACACACCAACAGTCCACATGACTTTAATTTATACATATTTTAGCCATTCATTAGATATTATTTATTTGTAACTGTGTAAAAAAAAAAAAAACTTAAATAGTAATTTCAGTGACTAAGTAACACTCAGGGGTCGGCAGTTGTGCCAACGATACCACTTCATTTCTTTTCTGATCAGTGTGAAAGAGACTCAAAATACTCTGTCAATTTTGGACATACAATTAAGAGTTATACATCATTTTAATCTGTGAAATGTCTTCTTTTATTTGTGTACACTCACAAAAGCACAAAATGTGCTAACGATAACAAATAGTCTCTGATTATGTAATCTGTTTGAAAAGAGAGATGCTAGTCATTCATGAGCCATCTCATTATCCACTACTGTGGCCACCCCCATGGAGCATGTGCTCTATTCAAATGTAAATTCTGAGGAGATTCATGCAACAGAGTGAACGCTCGCATCAGAGAAATGTATCAAGCTTAGTCAGATTTATGTTATTTTCATTGTTTTGAGATGTGGGGAGGATTAATTCTAAAAGGATTTACCTCAGAGGAAGAGCATGACTGGTTTCACTTTCATTTCGAGGATCAACTTGATCAAGCCGAGGACTGTGAATGGTAAGTTTTTTATTCCTAAATTCTAATCACAATATAGAATAGTGTCTGTTGATGAAGTATTTTATCTTTCCTATAGAAAATAATTAGAATTAGTATTAGAATTACTTTGCTTACTATAAAAGCCAGATGTGTTTTGAGGCCTCATGGCCTACGTAACTGAAATGTTACATAACTGAGAAGTTAGTTTGGCCACTAAGCATATTTTGCTGGTAGTTTTCCACTAGACAACAGGTGGCTGTATAATGAATAAGATTATTATTAAGGATGTCACATGAAGGCCGCTTGCCTCCGGGGAGTGATGATTGTTTTTGATACAATGTTTCATTTTGCCTATGAGAAAGGGCTGACCATCAATTGTCAGAATTCCACCATGAGACGTTAAGTCAAAAGATGTAGACTAGTTGGCAGTCGACCAACCTTACAAAGAGAATTATCTCTTGCATAAGCAACACCTGCAGTTTAATTGGTGAAGCGACCTTGGTGAAAATGCTGGGGAGTACTTGCGAGGCTCCAAGAAGAGAAAGGGAGGCGAGCACCTGTAAATGAGATCATGGAAAAGAACTGTAGGGGTGGATCTTTGTTGTGTTTTAACAGATTTTTAAGAAAAAAGTATAAAAACTGTGCCCTGGATAGAAGAGATTCAGATGTGAAGCTGGCATCTCACTCTGTTGCTTGTCAATAAAGTTAAACTCCTGGGACCTGGAACTTTGACCCTGAGATTTTTTCTTGAGATCTGAACTGAAGAAATATTGAATTTGCAACACAGCACAGACAAGGACAGATAAAGTAAGTAACAAAGTAACAGTTTTATTGCTGGTTGGCAGTACAGCGGAGTAAGCAGAGCGATGCAGGTGAGTTGAACAGTCACTGGTAACTTGAAGAAAGACTTAACTGAAGGTAATTGAGGTACTGGTATGTTGCAGAGATGAACACTGATGTGTTGTTCCGGATGATGAAGACCAGGCAGGCAGGAGGAAGATGATGACAGGATCAGGATGGGAAGGCAGGTAAGTAATAGGTAAGGAGTAAAAGGTGAGTCTGTATAGTCCATTAGAGACGAGAGCAGATGTGGAAGTGAGGAAACGGTGAGCTTAAAAAGTGATGCTTGATGATGACGTGCAGATGCATACTCTAAAATACGGGCCATGTAAGAATACATATTTATATAATTACACCACAACCTCCAAAACTCATAAAAAAATTAAAATTCATACTATAATTAAAATTATTAAAATTCCTGCTTTTCGGCTTTGCTACTATTCAGACACTCTTGCTTACGCTCCGAGCTTTCCTCTATCTCTTTTATATTCACAAGAAACTTTTGGAAGATTTTTGTTTGAAGATGTTTGTTTTTTTGGCATAAGCTCACCCCTGACAATTTTGCTCCAGAGTTCTTGTTCCTATCTTTATGAAATTGTTAATTGTTTTTATATTACGAACAAGAAAATCCTACTGCATTAAAAAAGAAGAAACGAACAAAAGAACCAAGTAAATAAAAAAAAGTAATTAATTGTTGTGTCATTCTCTGCCCTAGACCAGGGATCATACCAACATTATTTTATATGTACTCTTTTAACAATTTTTCTTGTTTTTATTGTATTTTTTAGTTTAAAATATTTTTATACATTCAAATCTTTTATGCATCCTCTTTTTATTCCTGTTTTAATGCATTTTAAAATCTTCAAATTTCTCTGGTAAGAGTTAGAGTGAGGAGTGATCCATGATGGTTGAAACTCTGTGGTGACTAATGTGGGACATTAGTTATCCTTGGAGTCCTCCAAGTCTTACTGAGATGATAATGGTGTCCCGTACACAGCCACTAGATGGCAGTACAAGCTTGTTCAGTGCTATCAGAAACCATGCACAATATAGACGGTTTTGAAAAAGCAATATTTACAGTTTTAGTACTTGTTTAAGGCCATTTTGTAATTTCAATCTTCACACAGTCCACTACCATCCCAGCCCTAACAATATTTTTCTCAGATTTATGCAGTCCATGTGAGTCATATCTCTCAACTCTGAAAATGCAAACATCTGTATAAATATATAAAAATATCACACTGCTTCAGATCCCACATTCTGTTACAAATCATTTATTCTCATAGTATTTTGTTATTATTTTAAAACCATTTACCTCAATATTGCCAGATGGCAGTTTAGGCTCTTCAGTCCATCAGAAAGAAGCTTCACTCCATAATCCTTCAGATCATTGTTACTCAGGTCCAGCTCTCTCAGGACAGAGTTTGAGGATTGTAGAGCTGAAGACAAACTCTCACAACACTGAGCAGTGAGATTACAACTATGGAGCCTGTGTAGAAAGTAATGCATGCTTATTAGATATAGTTTATAATCTGGAGCATAGATCATTTGGAAAAACTTTTGACTGAAGTGATGTAAGCAAAGCTAAAAAAAAAACGTTCTCTTTATAAAATAACCATTATTTTCAGATTTCCTTAATTAACTCAAACTCAGGTACTTGAGTTTTGCCTAAAGTTTGACCCAGCTTGCCTGATGTTAAAGATACATTGGCAATTAATATCATCACACACTGAAACATTTACATTTATTAATCTGAACAGTCTTGACCATCAAATCACATGTGTAAGATTAAGGCCCAATTAAAATTACTAACAGTGTATGTAAATGATTGTAAAGAAGACTCTTACAGTGCTCTTCTGGTGTTTTTGATCACTGGCAGCAGTCTTCCCACTGCTTCATCCAATCTTCTATATTTCTGCAGTTCAAAGGTCTCTTGAGTCTCTTCTGACATCTGGAGCACAAACACCAGCCCAGACCACTGAGCAGTAATCCAGAGCAGTAAATCCAATAAGCTAGGCAGCAAACAATCAAGAAACTGAACAGACAGGCAGAAAACAAGACCGGGAAAAACAAGACAGGGAATAAACGCTCGGAATTGACAGGATAACCAAAATCAAAACTTTGCACGGGTGTGTTTGTGCAATAAGCTTATATAGTGTGACTGATAAGAATGGGCTGGGTGATGTAATCAAGAGATGGGGTAATGTGTTGCAGCTGGTGGAGTGATCAGAGATGGGTGCGGGGCTTCTGGGAAATGTAGTCTGCCTTGGTGGATGAGTGAGTGAGAGAGTGAGTGAGTGAGTCCATGGTGGAGTGCCCTCTGCTGGTTATAGCGGGCACTTGGGCTGACGATCGTTACAATTAGTGTATACATGTAACACAGGAAACAAAATTCAGCAGCTGAACTGACCTCACTCCACCTTGTCCTGTGGACGGAACAACATAAAGTGTGTGACAGTGTGATCCGATCAAATCAGTGTTTCAGGATCTAGTTCAGCTGTGTTCAGGAACAAATGAAACGAGCTCTTGCCAGTAGAAGTTCCAGTCGTCGCTGTCCGTCACCTGGATCCATCCTCTCTTCTCAAAGATATTGATCAGCACCGATTTCTCGATGTCCGTCACCAACTTTATCTTCCCAGCCATCGCACACACACTCCTGAGAAACACACGTCACTTCCGTCTCAGAGACGCCGAACAACGAGAACATTCATGAAGAGCAGCATCAGGTCCATCACTGTGGGATTATTCACTGTGTTCCACTGATTTCACAACAGTTTCTTACTTTTCATCAGTTACAAATACAGTTCATGTCAGCCGCTAAACAATGCTAACTTTTGATTTGAATAATGTGTTAGTAAATGTCAAAAATAACATGAACTAAGATGAATAAATGCTTCAGAAGAACTGTTCATTGTGTGACCAACACTTATAAGTTATTATTTCTATTATTACACTTTGTTTGTCATTAAAACAAGCTCTCACACATTAATCATGAGTCACATGATCATTCAGTGTGTGTTTGATAATCGAGCAGATGTTGATGTGAGTTTAGAGGAAGATTTGTGTGTCTCAAACAGATTCTCATTGAACACGATGATCTGCTCGTGTGTTTCATTATAAACTGACAGACTGCGGATCATGTGATCAATAAAACACGGCGGATTGTACTCACAGTCACAGCTGTCAATCCTCTGAATGAGCTTTGATTCATGAGATGAGCGTCAGAACAGCAGCAGCGGCTCATAGCGGCTCTTCACTTCCGCCCGGACAACGTCACTTCCGCAGCGAATCACTTTATATTACTATAAATGACTAACTCTAACATTTACACATGTCAAGAAAACATGAACATCATTCGCAAATGAAATGAAAGAACAAATATATTAGAACATAACAGAGTAATAATTAATAATGAAGGGACAAAATTAGACCAGAAAATCAATATATTCATAATAATAACACTTTTATAATAATGAAATACTACTACTTCTACCACTAAAATAATACGTAAAAAAGCTAATGGTGAATGTAGAACATATTCACAATAAGACTTTTACTCACAATAATGTTTTCCTCACTGTTGTATTTTCAGATACAGAGATCGTAACACAGTGTTGTTGAAATTACTGTGGGTGAAAGATGTTCAGATTTATAAGATCAAACTCTTTCACAGTATTTTTACCCACATTAATGAAGCCAAACAACACATTTCACTCACATAATGTCAGATTTAACTTCAAAATAAAAGCCTTCTGAAATCATTTATATGCAGTTGTTCTTCTATAAATTCAGATGTAATTTAAAGGAATCTAGTTTCAGTTCAGAATGACAGTTCATCACCTCAGAGAGTCTCTCACACAGAGTCAGGACTGTCTGAAGATGAGCTTCAAAATAAAAGACCCATAATATATATAATAAAGGGGTTACGATCTCTTGTTTATGTTTTTATGGTGTACTAGAACAGGTATTTATGCTCGATTGTTCAAAAATTCACATATTTTACATTATTATGGCACTCTCTTCCCTGTCTGGCTCCAACGGCCTGTTTACTTCCTGTTTTGATGAAGCCCCTCCTTACAAAATCTGAAATGTGCTGTGATTGGTCAGCTGGCCCAGTGTGTTGTGATTGACAGACAGCTCAAAGCGTGTTCAGGAAGTGTCACGCTCCATAACTGTGAGTTTCATCTGCTCAGGTGTGAATATTAACGACTCAGTCAAGTTTGTCATACTAATTCCAGCCCGATTCAGAAAAGTTCAGGCTATACGTTCTGTGTAACACTGTGTTCACAACCACAAATGATTACAGTAAAATTAAATAGTTCAGTTTCAATCTTGCTTTCGTGTTTACTGTGAATTTTTCAACATCTAATGACTTTCAGTCTTGTACAGAAATGTTCAGAGGAGCTCATGAAAGAAGAGCTTTAGGTTTTGAATAACTGTGTGTGTGATATATCCAAAAATACAATATTATGACAAAAGTGTTTGCAACGTAGACAAATGTTTGCTTTTGAGACGTGTTGAAAAAACTGTAAATATACTGTAAGTGTTCATCGTCTTTCTCTTCTCTTGGATCATCTAGTCACTGATTCATCATGAGCTCAAAGCATTATGGGTAGAATCTCTACAATCTGTTCTGATTCATCAACACAGTTTCACTGATCCAGACAAAACCCTAAACCCAGGATAGAGCGGTTGAGTGAATGTGGTCTGGACTGTGTGGATGAGGATCATTGTGTCAGAGACGCTGTAGAAGGACAGAGTTCCTGCACTGTGATCCACAAACACTCCTATTCTCCTGCTGATGATGATGGACTTTACTGGGAGAACAGTCTGTGTGTTATTGTGCCAGAATGAGAATCTGTCAGGAGTGCAGATCAAACTCCAGGACTGATCATTATATCCAAACTTACACTCATTACCCCCTCCCTTCCTGCTGATGCTCTTATATGACACTGATATATCCACATGTCCACTCCACTCAATCTCCCAGTAACAGCGTTGATTGCTCACACTCTCTCTACACAACACCTGAGACGCATCAAATCTGTCTGGATGATCAGGATACGACTGGAATCTGTCAGTGAAAGTAATCACTGTGTTCCTCTCAGACAGACGGATCCAGTTACTCACTGTGTTCAGATCCGGAGTGATCCGATGGGAATCTGATGGAGATAAAACACATCAGAGGTGTCAGTTTTGGAGATTTTTTCTATCTTAAATCTTTAGTTCAGATCTGACAAGTTGATTCAGGATTCTTATCCTGTCTTACAGAATCTCACCTGTAGTTCAGAAATCTTGAGTTCGGTACTCAACTCTCAGATCTGTTGCCAAGCAACCAGTGATAATAATACACTTAAGAAATGTCATTCTGTAATAGATTTTGTCCTAAATGAAGTTCAGACTGAAATCGCCATGGTTACTAAACAGATAAAATAGCATTATAATCTTTCTGTAGTGTGTGTGTGTGTGTGTGTGAGAGAGAGAGCGAGTGTGTGTGTGTGTGAGAGAGAGAGAGTGTGTGTGTGTGTGTGTGAGAAAGAGAAAGAGTTTGTGTGAGAGAGAGAGAGAGAGAGTGTGTGTGTGTGTGTGTGTGTGAGAAAGAGAGAGAAAGAGTGTGTGTGAGAGAGAGAGAGAGAGAGAGAGAGAGTGTGTGTGTGTGTGTGAGAGAGAGAGAGAGAGAGAGAGTGTGTGTGTGTGTGTGTGTGAGAAAGAGAGAGAGTGTGTGTGTGTGAGAGAGAGAGAGAGAGTGTGTGTGTGTGTGTGTGTGTGTGAGAAAGAGAGAGAAAGAGTGTGTGTGAGAGAGAGAGAGAGAGTGTGTGTGCGTGTGTGTGTGTGAGAAAGAGAGAGAAAGAGTGTGTGTGAGAGAGAGAGAGAGAGAGAGAGAGAGAGTGTGTGTGTGTGTGTGTGTGTGTGAGTGTGTGTGTCGTTCAGGACTCAATATTCACTATGACCCAATATGTATGATTCAGACTTCAGTAATTTGGTGGAAAGGGATTGTTGTTGCTGAAGTTTCTTGCTGTAGATGCGTTACATTTACAGTATCTTGAGCCCTTTCGAGACACGGCTCTCTCAGAAACAGAGTATTACTATAGCATTGGTATGTAACAATATTTCATGGGTTTGTTCTCTCTGGCTTTGACTGATTTGCCTTGTATTTTAGGAATTGCATTTGATTAAATGTTTTTGTTGTTTTTTATTACTAGGCACAAAAGTCAGTGTGAAAAGGAAATGGTCTGAAGAGGTTGGAGCGGTTGAAAAGCACATGATGCATTTCATACGCAGCTGTCGAGTGTCTGGGAAGAGCCGAACCTCAGGCACTGGAAAACAGACACTGGTCTGCGATTGAGTTTTATATTAATAACAGAACGACTGCTTTGAAGAGACAACAGGGCTGACAGGACAGATTTTCTCTACATTTATAAATAAATCAAAGTTAAAGTTTGATTTTAGATTTTCTTTGATTTTAGCATTAATTGTTAAAAACAAACTTGTATTAGGGCATCAGTTCTGGGAAGCTAATTCCATTGCCTAACGCTGAATATTTCATGTTTTTTTGATTGTTTGTTTTTGCGGTTTTAAAATAAATGCTGCTTGTTGCTGCAGCAATAAAAGAATTCTTGTGAATTCAGTAGTGGATCTACACTTCATGTAATAGGTCGCTCTTTGCTTCTGTGATCAATATCTGGTTTAGTGAGTGTCTGGAGGAGCACTATTACTGCAAAACAAATGGCTTTTTTAGTGTTTGGTTTATTTCAGCATGTTTAGAACTAAGACATGCTGATCAAATGGCAAGTGGAAATGTTGGACCCAAACGAAACACTTAAGGCAGTCTTCCAGGAAATGTAGATTCATTAAAAAAATGGGTCTTTGCCAAGATAATACAACAAAAGTTCTTCTCGGACCGAGGTATTAACACCATCAAAAAACAAAAGAGCTCCACGAGGGGAGAAAACAAAGTCAGAGAACAATTACAGTCACAGAAAGGAACTCGGCATCTCTTACTTGGGGTTTCTAGAGAGGATTTAGCGAGACCAGGCAGGACCCCTCCTATTCTCCATTTATACTACATCACTGGGTCCCATCATACAGGCTCATGGTTTCTCCTATCACTGCTATGCTGATGACACACAACTCTACCTGTCCTTCCAACCAGATGATTCCACAGTAGCTGCACGGATCTCAAGCTGTCTGGTGGACATCTCGACGTGGATGGATGAACACCACCTGCAGCTCAACCTGGCAAAGACTGAGCTTTTAGTCTTCCCTGCCACTCCAACTCTACAACACGACATCAACATACAGCTTGGTACAACCACCATTACCCCATCAAAGTCGGCCAGAAATCTTGGAGTTATCTTCGATGACCTTCAGAGATCACATCTCAAAGACGGCGCGGTCATGCAGATTTGCACTTCACAACATCAGGAAAATCCGGCCCTTCCTGACTGAGCAACACAACTTCTTGTCCAGGCCCTGGTCATTTCAAGGCTTGATTACTGCAATGCTCTTCTGGCTGGTCTGCCGTCAAGTGCAATCAAACCTCTTCAAATGATCCAGAACGCTGCTGCACGTCTTGTCTTCAACGAGCCTAAGAGAGCCCACGTCACGCCCCTCTTCATCTCTCTGCACTGGCTACCCCTCGCTGCTCGCATCAAGTTCAAGGCGCTGATGCTTACAGATCCACCACAGGCTCTGCTCCTCCTACCTCCACACACTGATACAACGCTACGTCCCCACCAGAAGCCTGCAATCACTAAAGGAACGAAGGCTTGTGGTACCGTCACAGAGAGGCACAAAATCACTCTCCAGAACATTCTCCTTCACTGCTCCCTGCTTGTGGAATGATCTCCCTACTTTCATCAGGAACACAGAATCCCTGGCAATATTCAAGAGACAGCTGAAAACTCATCTCTTCCGTGAACACTTAATCCCCTCATAAAAAAAAACAATAAAAAAAAAACAATCTATCCTTCCCTTTTCCCTTCCTACTCTAGCTTATGGTACTGAGCAATGTATGAAACTTGTATTGTGAGCACTTCCTGTGTCTATTTGCCTCTTCATGAAGAATCGCTTCTTTGTATTCCTCACTTGTAAGTCGCTTTGGATAAAAGCGTCTGCTAAATGACTAAATGTAAAATGTTAATGTTAATGAACCACAGGACAATGACTCAAAAACCGAGAGCGACCAAGGGAAAAATACACAACTTAAATACACTGGGGAAAACAAGGCACAGGTGAGCTGGATAACGCTAACAAGGTCACACGAGGAAGAACTAAGGCAGAGGAGAACACAGGCGACCTCTAGAGGACCGGAGACAAACTACAGGAGGTGGGAAACTGACATCCTCATATATCAAATAGCTTTAAAAATATAATAAACAGTGTTTTTAATGTAAGGTTTGATTTTCCTGCTAAGACAAAAGCTGAGATCAAACATCCTGCAATAAAGCAATAAAACTCATCTGGAGAGAAGATTTCAAAGGAATAGGACAAAGTCTTGCCCAAATTGTCCTCCCTTATCTATGCAACCCCCCTCCCCCCCCCCCTCCCTTCCTTCCTTCCTTCCTTCCCCTGATTCAAGTCACTGAAGTTCTCTAAGAATGCGTATGTACTATCTATGATGTATCTTGTGAATCAACTGTTGTAATGTCTAGTTTTGGTTTTGTTCATGTTTCATGTCTTGTTGAGGTTTCATTGTTTTTGTCATTATCATGTGTCATGTATAGTTCAGGTTCATTGTCATGTGTCTTGTTTCTTTATCCATGTGCTCCATGTTGTCATGTGATTCCCCTGTGTCATGTTCTGATTGGTTTACTGGGTTTATTCATTGTTCACAGGTGTTCATCATTTGTCATTAGTCTGTCTATTTAAACCCTCATGTTTCCGGCTGACGGGTGGTCCTTACAATTAAAAATGTAAAAATGCAGAACATTTTCTGTGATGGGTAGGTTTAGGGGTAGGGGTAGTGTAGGGGGACAAAATATACAGTTTGTACAGTATAAAAACCATTACGCCTATGGAATGTCCCCATAAAACATGAAAACACAACTGTGTGTGTGTGTGTGTGTGTGTGAGAATGTGTGTGTAGACGTACATTTTCGTAGTCCTGGTGTAATCCAGATCTCTCCTCCATGATCCACACTAGAAAACACACACAGACACAATCAATCATAGATAATAATGTTTTTTATACTGTACAAACTGTATGTTCTCTCCTCTTACTCTAAATCTACCCCTAAATCTACTCATCACACAAAACTTTCTATTTCACATTTTCAAAAAACATAACTCATCATGTCCCTACAAGGATTTGGGATATCTCCATGTTTTTGGGCACATTGTGATCCACAGACACACAGCAGTGCAGTGGCTGCAGGCGATTAATCAAATTATCCATTACAGTTTCTAAATCTGAACGTAGTGTTTACATGAACGCTAAATAAAGAGATCGGATTAATGTGTAAGTCACAAGCTCCTGATCGGATTTAATCTTTTGACATGCGCACATTGCACAAATATACAGTTTCCCCCCGTTGTTGCATTACTAACCATCCTCCTTTTCTTTGTTTTAAAAAGCAGACTTAATATTTCGGGTCCTAATTAGGCGACGGCGAGCACATGAACCGTTGAGTCGTGCTGCTCGTCTTTATCAAGCAGTAAAAAACCACAAACCAGTCGTCTGTGGATGAGAGTATAAAACAAGGACTGGTGGGACGTTATCCTGCTCCACTTCACAGACGACGAGAGGAAAGAGAATTTCAGAATGACAGGACACTCATTTATGACACTTTATCAACGGGAAGAACAGCTCGTTCCGTGCGCCATACGTCATTACGCTATTTCTACGTCATTACGCTATTTCTACGTCATTACACTATTTCTACGTCATTACTCTATTTCTACGTCATTACTCTATTTCTACGTCATTACACTATTTCTACGTCATTACTCTATTTCTAAGTCATTACACTATTTCTACGTCATTGCACATGTGCAGTACTCTCCAGTTTCAGTTTTCAACCCGATGAAGAGTTTAAATGTCCTCTCATTCTGATTAAAAAAGTAATAAAACACCCCTTACAATCCCAATGATATTTAATCAAATTTGGCCAATCCATTCTGATTGACGTGTTACATGTGACTTTTTCATTCTGATTGTACTAGTCGATCACAGTCGGATTATTAGTGTCCATGTAAACGCAGCTAATGACAGTAAAATATAAACCATAAGCATGTCATTCATTCAACAGCCCATCTCACACTGAACTAAAACTGCACACAGTCAACAAGACAGCGAGACAAGAACTGTCTTTACCTGCTGGTTTGTAGCAGCTGTTCAGACAAACAGACAAAATCTGACCATTACAGTAGTTTAAACACCATTAGCCCTCAATAAATCACAGCACACATATACTAATACATTCATAAATAAAGCTAATTCATCATATGTACTAGTGCAAATTGTATTTGTTCTAATATAGTTTTCTATATCTTTTCTAACTGATTAGTTTTCCAACAAATTAAGATTAAAAATCATAAAAATCCCATTGGCAGCTGAATTCGGTGGTCAGTTCACTTTGCATTCTGAACACACAGTTCAGTAAAATACAACCACATTTACAGAAATTCTACACAGTGTGTACAGAACCAAACAATTCGAAATACTGCAGCACTGGGGGTTTTTCCAAAGCCTGTTTCAGTCTCGTCGTGAGTCTCAGTGCTTGTTTTCCTGAGGAGTTGGGATGTCATGTACTGCTTTAGTTTTTTCAGGATCCTGATCAACTTCATGGAATTTAAATTGTCCTCGGAGGCACTGCAAAACTGCTGTTACCACAGTGTTGATTGTCTCTCCACCATAAACCACAACATTATATTTCTCTGCTCTGTTGATGGGTGAGATCGACACTATTCAGCATTCATTCGGATGTCACTTTACATTTTGGCGCCGTACCAATTTTTACTTTCTTTTTCATTTTTTTAAAACTGGACTGGTGACTGTGTTAAGCAGGAAGAACTGAAACTGAAAAACTGACACCTGAAACAAACTTGTTTGTGTTCGTGGCACTTATGACACTTCAAATCCTTGAACTTTGAAACTAACTGCAGCGAGGAGCACGTTCTTTTAAAAATTAGGTTTTGGTTATATAAATGTATAAGTAATAAAGTCAAACTGGTTCGTAATAAGATGGTTATGCTGTTTTAGGAGTTGTTTAATCAAAACTCCTCCTGCTTCACATACTTGAGTTTGTCCAGTGTGCAGTTTGGGTCCTCCAGTTTTTCAGAAAGCAGCTTGACTCCTGAATCTCCTGGGTGATTGTAGCTCAGATCCAGCTCTCTCAGGTGTGAAGGGTTCAAACTCAGAGCTGAAGACACATAATGACAGCCTTCCTCTGTCACCATACAGCCAGACAACCTACATACACACATCAACAGTCCACATGAGTTTAATTTATACACATTTATGCCATTCATTAGGTGTTATTTATTTGTAACTGTGTAAAAAAAAAAAACTTAAATAGTAACTTCAGGGACTAATTAACACTCAAGGGTCAGCCGTATTGGATTCTTTCTTAGTTCACTCAGTCACATTCCTGACTGAATGGCTCATTATGTGGCTCATTAGGGGTAGGGTCTTAGGGTGCATTCACACTTGTAGTTCGGTTGGTTTGGTTCGTTTGGTCCGGACCAAAAAAAAAAAAAAAAACATATAGTCCTGGTCCGCTTAGCGTTCACACTGGCATTTTTAACAGCGAACCTTAAGTTACCGGAACAAAGGCAGAGGGATACGGTCACGACCTGATTGGTCGGCTTTTATGATGTGTATTTCGCGACGGAGCTCGCTTACCGAACATTCAAAACAATACTGTGTGCTGGATTAAACAAAATCATTTTATGCGTGTATATATGCTTTATTTTTACCAGCTGAGAACTCACGAAGAGCTCATAAAATGTTCAAAACATTCAAAACAGCAGCAGGATTTCCTCCGTTGTATGCTGAAACAAATATTAACCCTCTGAGGTCGGCCGTCACGCCGGCGTGATTTACTCACTTTTTTCTTGTCAGTGTGAAAGAGACTCAAAATGCTCCGTCAATTTTGAACATACAATCAAGAGATATATACCATTGCAATCTGTGAAATGTCTACTTTTACTTGTGCACACTCATTGTAAAAACAAAATGTTGTGCTTTTTGCAAAATAAGCAAAACTAACATGATGCGTGAGCTGCGATCTCTCTCCGAATGAAATCCATTCTGATAGTCATAAGAAAATGAACGGTTACTTAGTGAATACTATTCACACAAATATGAAACGCATGTCTAAATAAACGTTGAAATGTCAGGTTTTAAATCATGTAAGTCAAATCTAAAACAAATATTCTCTGTTTATGTAATCTGTTTGAAAACGGAGAGAAATCAGTCGTTCGCGAGCCAGCTCATTATCTGTAATGTGACCACGCCCACGGAGAGCGCGCGCTATTCAAACACAAATTCTGAGGCGATTACTGTAACAGAGTTAACGCCCACATATGCATCTCACACGCCCCCCGGTCAATGCCATAAAAAACATGAAGTTTCTTCATAAGATTCACTGAACGTTCATCGCGTTTTGAGGATGGCACGCTACTCTGGTAATGAAGCCCTTCAGATGATTCTGGACAGCGAGGAAGAATTCACCTTTTCCTCAGAGGACGATTGCAACTCAGATGACGAACGGGTGCATTTCGAACAGTTGTTTAGTGTTATATAATTCTTTTTCTGATAATATAGAAAGTCCTAGTCCTAGTTTGGACTTTTGTGATATTTTTCGCTCAGTTTTGGTGATCTATGATGTGATTCAGAGCGAATATATTTTATATTCTTGTATATTCTTATATATTCGTTTATATATTTTTATATATCATGCAATAATACGGCCTTAATTGATAATAAATCCCAGACATTTTCCTTGCATGATGCTCCCTTTTATTCTGCATGGATGTGTTAAATTGATAAAACAACAATAGTAAAGACTTGTTAGGAAAGATTTTTATTCTGAATAAATGCTGTTCTTTTTAACTTATTATTGATCAATAAATCTTGCAAAAAGTCTTGTTTCCAACATTGGAACATTCAAATCTTGTTTCCAACATTGATAATAAAGCAGCACATTAGAACGATTTCTGAAGGATCATGTGACACATAAAGTAAATACAATAAAACAGATTAAATTCTGTGAATCTCCTTACATTCTTAGTTCAAGATGCTTCACAGCGTTGGCCTTTGGATGGGCCGTTAGCCACTGGGGGAGTGTCTTTTGTCTCCCCTGGTGTGAATTGCTAATGTATTCATGGCCATCACCACTCCCACGCATACAGCAGTGGTGACACAAAAACTGATTTACAAAATTTAAATCATTATATTGTTGTTTGTGTTGAAGCATTCAGAATGATTTCCACATCATTGTGTAGTAAAAATTCTAGCCTACAAGCTTGATAACTCAAAAGTCTTGTGAACAACTATTCAGTATGTGTTTTATGGCCTTATTGCAAGGGCATTTTTTTTGCCAAAACTTACTAACCACGCATAATCTTTATTTTTAAAATAATGCAAACATGTACATCTATTTTGCTCACATATTATTGTAGCAGAGTTTGTGCTGAATACAGCAAAATTACATGTTGGCCAATAGTATGTTATTAGTGGCTGAAATAAGCACAAATGTCAGAGCATGTAAAACTACTCCAGGACCCCAAATCAGCCTCAGACCCCAGAGGGTTAATGAGGCACTTCACCTCCTCGTTGATCCACGTTTGGCCTATGGCCCTTCTAACCAAAAGTGTCTTAGAATTGTAGAATTATTTTAACATCACTTTGAAGCAAAAATTCTAGACTAAAATATACAGTTTCCAAAAGTCTTCTGAAAAAAAAATGCGTAGTATGTGTTTTGAGGACTTGTTTCAATGACCTATTTTTTTTTTTTTTCAAAAACCATGCATATATGTAATTCTCTCAAAAATACAAACATGTACCTCACATATTATTGTAGCCTAGTTTGTGCTAAATACAGTGTAATGAGACTCATTAATATTCATTAATATGTTCATAAGCAACTGAAAAAAGCACAAATATCAGGATATGTCAAAACTACTCCTGGTTCCCAAATTAGCTTCAGACCCCAGAGTGTTAAAAATTTATTATTTTTTTTTTGTTTTGAATTTAAGATGTATAATTTATGTTATTTGTATCATTTTCAATTAAATATGAAGAGACAAGAAATATTAACACAGTCATTTTCAGCATACTAGGCATACAAATAAGAGTGAACGTTCATATTTTAAAATAAAATAGTATTTGTAAAATATTATTAGTTGAAATGCATTACTTTTTTTGTGGTCTATTTGCTAATAAATTCTTCATTTCCCTCAAATACCTTTAAATAATTCATTAAAGTACTTTAATTATAAAATAACAAAATTGCTAGTCGTTGAGAAATTATTATTATTATTATTCTATAAGTTATTATTTATAAATAAGTCTCATTACAAAATCAGGAACATATTTGGTATGTGCTGCATATTCTTCAGGATTAGGAGACTTAGGTTGGTGAGTTGGAGCTGGCTGGAGTTAAACTCTGCAGGACAATGGCTCTCCAGAAGTTTGAGACCACTGATTTACTGTGAATCGAGGTGCTCTGTTTCACTCTAAAACACAGAGCATGTAAGAATGTACACACAGCAGATCTTCATCATAGACGCCCTCGGCAAAAGAAATAAGTGTTTTGAATAATTTTGATCTGACTCGTGTACATGGACCCACACACAATCGTGGACTCTAGATTTACTTATCAGTAAGTGTCTAAACATTTCATCCATTGTTATTGAATACATAACTCATTCTGTCTCAATCATTTTTGTATTTTCTTTGATATATTGATCTCTCCTACTGTTGAAGCTAGATCTATGTCATTCAAAAAGCAATGCTTAAATGACTTTTTTTTTATTTTCTCCTTGATTCGTTTAACTGTGAAACTCAGGAAGAAGAGTGGCAGACAAAAAGCACTTTGGAGAAACTCAAAAGCAGTGCAAAATATGAAGAGACAATGCAGAAAAGCTGAGCGCATGTGGCGAAAGACAAAACTTTAAATACACTATAACATCTATAAAGATAACAATCATGCTTTCAATGTGGAACTAGGCAAAGCTAGACAATTCTATTCAAATAGCTATTCAAATATAATATTATCAATTTTCTATTCAAATAACAAACCCCCCCAAGTCAGATTCCCAGTGAAATGCTCTCAGATAGCAAATGCTGTGAGTTTGCTTCCTCCTTCTCTGAAAAAATCGATAATATCAGAAATATGATCAGCACATCCTTGAGCTGCACTGAGGTAAAACAGATGAGATCACAACCTCAGAAAGTAGCTATTATGTCTGATTTTGAAGCAGCTGATGGTACAATTTTGGACCTTAAAACTGCACCTTAAAACTGCGCTCTTGACACACTTTCCACATCTTCAACATTCAAAAAACCACATTCAAAAGTGTGTTTAACTGTTTAGAAGCAGATCTCCTAGAAGTGGTAAACACCTCACTTCTTTCTGGGACTTTTCCAAACTCCCTGAAAACCGCAGTAGTTAAGCCCCTCCTGAAAAAGAGCAATCTGGATAACACCTAACCCTAACACCTAATGATTAAGGCCCCACTGACTCCCTGTGCCAATACATTTATGAAATTAAAAATTGAATGTGCCAAAACTTCCTTCAGTTGAAAAAAGACAAAACTGAAGTAATTGAATTTGGAAACAAAGATGAAGTTCTCAAGGCGAACACATACTCTTACTGTATGGGTTAAACAACAAAAAATCAAGTCAGGAATCTTGGTGTTATTTGAGTCAGAACTTAGTTTCATTAGTCACGTAAAAGCAATAATTAAATCAGCATCTTATCACCTCAAAAATATTGCAAAATTATATGCTTTGTTTCCAGGAAAGACTTAGAGAAACGTGTTCATGCTTTCATCACCAGCAGGGTGGATTATTGTAATGGACTGTAATTGCACTGGCCTTCCCATAAGACACTGCAACTCATACAGAACGCTGCTGCCAGGATTCTGAGCAGAACCAGAAAATATGAACATATCAGGTCATTGCACTGGCAATGAAAAAGAACTGTTACTTGTTTATAAATCACTCAATGGCCAAGGACCTCAATACATTGCAGATATGCTCATAGAATATGAACCTAACAGATCACTCAGATCAATAGGATCACATCAGTTAGAAATACCAAGGGTTCGCTCTAAACAAGGACAGTCTGCTTTTAGCTATTATGGCAGCCGCAGCTGAAACCAGCTTCCAGAAGAGATCAGATGTGCTCCAACAGTAGCCACATTCAAATCCAGACTCAAAACACATCTGTTTAGCTCTGCATTTACTGAAGGTGCACTGTGCTACGTCTGAACTGATTGCACTTTATTTTATCTGTACTCTTTTAATGTTTTTTTTGTATTTATTATATTTTTTTCTTTTTAAATGTTTTTAAATACATTTTATATCAAATTTTTAAGCATCCTTTCTTGATTCCTGACTGTTTTAATGCATTTTAAAACCTTCAAATTTCTCTGGTAAGAGTTAGAATGTGGAGTGATCTCTGATGGTTGAAACTCTGTGGTGACTAATGTGGGACATTAGTAATCCATTGTAGGCGTAGACTACAGAGAGTAGTGGGTTTGAGTGAACCCGAGGTCGGAGACCAAATTTAATGAGTGTGGACTGAGGGCATTCGTAGATCTCTACCTGGGTGATTTTAGGTGAAAAATCGGATCTGTTGGAGACTGCCGTGGTTTAACGAGCACACTCGGGCCCTTAAAGGTACAATATGTAGAATTTTTATATTAAAATATCCAAAAACCACTTGCACAGTGTTATATATTTTGTTAAGCTGTGTACTTGCATTATCCTAACTGTTTCCAAGAATTTGTAAATTCAGAGAAAATCACAATTTTAAATAGTTGGCCGCCCCGGTCTTTTCACTTCACATTGCGCCTGTAAATCCATTCATTCGCTACTATAGGAAAGGAAGAACTGTCTAAACTAGTTAAATCATAGAAAACAACAACATGTATGTTAGACCCTATACCGACTAAGCTATTGAAAGAGATTCTTCCAGAGGTCATAGATCCTCTTCTTAAGATCATTAATTCATCTTTATCACTAGATTACGTACCGAAATTTTTTAAGATGGCTATTATCAAACCTCTTATTAAAAAAACACAACTTGATCCTAGAGAATTAGTCAATTACAGACCGATCTCCAATCTACCTTTTCTGTCAAAAATACTATAAAAGGCAATATCATTGCAACTGTGTTCCTACTTGGAAAGAAATGGTGTCTGTGAAGATTTCCGGTCAGGATTTAGACCGTACCATAGTACTGAGACTGCTCTCATTAGAGTTACAAATGATTTGCTCTTATCATCAGATCATGGTTGTATCTCTCTATTAGTGTTACTAGACCTCAGTGCTGCTTTTGACACTATTGACCACAAAATTATGTTGGCATTAGTGGAATTGCATTGGCATGGTTCAAATCAACTGACCGTTATCAGTTTGTAGTAGTAAACAAAGAGATGTCATTTCGAACACAAGTTAAATATAGAGTACCACAAGGCTCAGTACTAGGACCGTTGCTTTTCACTCTGTACATGCTACCCTTGGGAGATGTCATTAGGAAGCATGGCATTAGTTTTCACTGTTACGCTGATGATTCTCAGCTCTATATTTCCTTGCGCTCTGACGAAACCTACCAATTCTCAAAATTAACAGAATGCGTAGCTGATTGGATTGAAAATTGGATGACTAGTAATTTCCTACTACTAAATTCAGAAAAAACAGATACTGTCTAACACTTGATGGCTGCTCTGTTAAGTCGTCTTCGTCAGGAACCTGGGTGTGCTCTTTGGTACCAATCTTTCATTTGAAAGCCACATTTCTAGCATATGCAAAACCGCATTCTTCCATCTTAAAAATATATCGAAATAACGACATATGCTCTCAATGACAAATGCGGAACAGCTAGTTCATGCGTTTATGACCTCGAGACTAGATTACTGTAACGCTCTACTGGGTGGTTGCCCTGCTCGCGTGATAAACAAATTACAGCTGGTCCAAAACGCAGCTGCTAGAGTCCTTACTAGAACCAGAAAGTATGACCATTTTAGCCCGGTTCTGTCAAAACTGCACTGGCTCCCTATTAAACATCGTATAGATTTTAAAATCTTGCTAATTACTTACAAAGCACTAAATGGCTTAGCTCCACAGTACCTGAGTGAGCTCTTAATGCATTATAGTCATTTGCGTCCATTACGATCTCAGAATTCTGGCCAGTTGTTAATACCTAGAATATCAAAATCAACCGCAGGCGGTAGATTCTTTTCCTATTTGGCACTTAAACTCTGGAACGATCTTCCTAGCATTGTTCAGGAAGGAGACACACTCTGTCAGTTTAAATCTAGACTAAAAACGCATCTATTTAACCTGGCATACACATGACGCATTATCAATTTTTGTCTTCATATCCGTTAAAGGATTGTTAGGCTGCATAGATCAGGTCAGTCGGAACCGGGAACACTTCCTATAACACCGGATGTACTCGTTACCTCAGAAGAAGAATGGCGTCTATGCTAATTTTTGTCTCTCTGCTTATCCCGAGGTTTACCAATTAATGTGATTGGCTGGATCCGGGCCGTGTCCAGGTCGGAACCTGCGCGGCAGCAACGTGGCCCTGGGGTGTCGGCGGAGACTGTGTGAACTAGCTCATCCTTTGTGAAGGCCTTACCAACTCATGAGCCATGGCTCATATCCCCAACAAACTGTCCCATACCGGCATGATCAAAAAGATCTTAAACTAGATGGACTGGATAAAATATTTTGACTGTTGCGATTCCAAATTGGTTTAATGACCTGTAACTCTGCCTGAGTATCGGACAAGTGGTCACTGTTGGCCAGAGGAGAACTGGCCCCCCGACTAAGCCTGGTTTCTCCCAAGGTTTTTTTTCTCCATTTGTTCGAGTTTTGGTTCCTTGCCGCTGTTGCCTTTGGCTTGTTTAAGTTGGGGACACTTGCTTGATATTCAGCAGTGTTTTTATTGGCGCTGTTATATGCGAATTGAGCTGAGCTGGACGATTACGTCACTGTTTTCTCCAGTGCTGATACACATAAACTAACTAGACTAATAACTATTGATCTTTGCAATGGAATGAATCAATAATATATAGAATAAGCTGGACAATGACAACATTTTCTTTGGGAGTTGCTGTGCAGCCAAAAATTATTTGCCAATTAATATTTTGCCAATGTAAAGCAGCTTTGCCACAATTTGCATTGTAAAAAGCGCTATATAAATAAAGGTGACTTGACGTCCAAAAGATTATTTAGGTGCCAAAATAGAAAATTATATTAATGATTTGGGTAAAATGGATAAAAAATAGTGGTTGAGACAGCTCTTGTGGAAAGACGGCATGGTTAATAGATTTCTTTGATAAAAACAAAATTGAAACCATGTGGTGAGAGCAGTGGGTTTAAATGAAGCCGAGGTCGAGGACCAAGTGAGTGCGGACTGGAGGGTCAATCCTAGAAGAGCTTTCCTGACCATCTTCAGGTGAAAAATCGGATCTATTGGAGATGTCAAAAAGATTAATGGTGCTCATTTGCATTTTGCATTTTACATTTAGCAGACACTTTTATCCAAAGCGACTTACAAGTGAGGCAATTAGGGGTTAGGTACCTTGCTCAAGGGCACCTTAGTCATGGTATCAAAGGTGGAGAGAGTGTTAGTTATTCATAGTCCCCACTTTCAATTCCTGCCGGCGTGGGAATCGAACCGGCAACCTTCAGGTTAAAAGCCCCCTCAGGTTAAAAAAACTCCCTCACCATTAGGCCACAACAATGAAAAAGCAACATTTTACAGTTTTAGTACTTGTTTAAGGCCATTTTGTAATTTCAATCTTCACAATCTTCTCAATCTACCATCCCTCCAGCCCTAACCATATTTTTCTCAGTTTTATGCAGTCTACGTCGGTCAGACCTGTAAACCCTGAAAATACAGATATCTGTATAAACATTTAAAAATAACTCACCCCTTGTTGTTGCATGTTGTTTTGTCTCTTGTTCTGGTATTCCTTTGAGAGCAAATGCCACATTCTGCTAAAAAATAATTCATCATCATTATTTTAAAACCATTTACCTCAATATTGCCAGATGGCAGTTTGGGCTCTTCAGTCCATCAGAGAGAAGCTTCACTCCAGAATCCTTCAGGTCATTGTTACTCAGGTCCAGCTCTCTCAGGACAGAGTTTGAGGATTGTAGAGCTGAAGACAAACTCTCACAACACTGAGCAGTGAGATTACAACTATGGAGCCTGTGTAGAGAGTAATGCAATAGTAATGCTTATTAGGCAGGGTTTATAATCTGGAGCATAGATCATTTGGAAAAACTTTTGACTGAAGTGATGTAACAGAATCTAAAAAATGTTCTCTTTATGAAATAACCATTATTTTGACCAAATTAAGAAAAATAAAATGGGTAAAACTCAGGTTCCTGAGTTTTGCCTGATGCCTGACCCAACTTGCCTGATGATGGAGATACAATGGCATTTAATAACATCACACACACTCATACATTTACATTTATTAATCTGAACAGTCTTGGCCATCAAATCACCTGTGTATGAGTAAGACCCAATTAAAATGACTAAGAGTGTATGTAAATGATTGTAAAGAAAACTCTTACAGTGCTCTTCTGGTATTTTTGATCACTGGCAGCAGTCTTCCGACTGCTTCATCTGATCTTCTGTATTTCTGCAGTTCAAAGGTCTCTTGAGTCTCTTCTGACATCTGGAGCACAAACACCAGACCAGACCACTGAGCAGAGGAAAGCTTCTGTGCTGAAAGATTTCCTGAGCTCAGATTCTTCTGGATTTCCTCCACAAAGTCATCTTTCAGTTCACTCAGACAGTAAAAGAGATTGATGGTCCTCTCTACTGATTTCTCCTTCGCTATCTTCTTTTTGATAAAGTCAGCAGTGTTTTTCAGGTTCTCTTTTTTGAGTTCCAGTCCTGGCAGCAGTTCCTTCAGGTCACTCTGATTGGACTCCAGTGAAAGACCCAGAAGGAACCGGAGGAAAAGATCCAGGTGTCCGTTCTTGCTTTCTAAAGCCTTGATGATTGCAGCCTTATGAAGCTGAAACAGTGGATTTTTGGAGAGTTTCCATTTCAGTTTTTCTGTACTTGATTCAAGAAATGGGTTTTCTTTCTTGTCTTTGCTAATCAAAAACACGTAGAGAGCTGCAAGGAATTCCTGTACACTGAGATGAACAAAGCTGTAAACGTTTCTTGCTGAAACCTTTCCCTCCTGAAAGATCTGAGTGCATAACCCAGAGTAGACAGACCCTTCACTGACATCTAGTCCACATTCCTCAAGATCTTCTTTGTAGAAAATCAGTTGACCTTTCTGCAGCTGCTGAAAGGCCAGTTTCCCAAGCTTCAGAATAATCTTATCAAAAGATATTGCATTGGCTTTAGGTTCAGGGTCATCACAGTATTTTTCTTTCATTTGTTGCTGCTGAGAATTTAAGAAGTTTGTGTACATCTCTGTGAGAGTTGTTGGTGTTTTATTTTTGTTATTGCTCTCTTGAGCCAGTAGAGGCTGAAGAACTGTAAGAGAGATCCAGCAGAAGACGGGGATGTGGCACATGATGTACAGGCTCCTGGATTTCTTGATGTGACTGATGATGTTTTCAGAAACCTCAGAAGTGCTGTTTTTGATGAAGTATTGCTCTTTCTGCTCATCATTAAATCCTCGCACTTCAGTCACCTGATCAATGTAGTTTCGGGGTATCAGACTGGCTGTTGCTGGTCTGGATGTGATCCAGATGAGAGCAGAGGGAACCAGATCTCTCTTGATCAGGCTTGTAACTATCTTACTCACTGTTGTTATATTGTGGACATCTGTAAATCTGCCACCCTCTTTAAAGTTCAAAGGAAAGCGACATTCATCCAGCCCATCAAAAATGAACAAGACCTTTCCATCTCCTTCAGGAAGAGAGGGCAGTTCTTTAGGATCACTAAAGAAGTATTCGTGAATCAGTCCCATGAGACTCCAGTTCTCTGTAATCAGGTTTAGCTGACGGAACGGCAGAGGAAAAATGAAGGCTATTTCCTGATTTTCTTTTCCTTCAACCCAGTCAAGGATGAATTTATTGACAGAGACAGTTTTTCCTACCCCTGCAATCCCCATCGTCAGTACCTTTTTGGTTTCATTGACTTTAAATATATTACTGCATTGAATTGGTGTGTCCTTGCCATCATATTGTTTATGATTCAATTCGATCTGTCTCACCTCGTGGTCATTTACTCTTCCTCCAGTCTCATTCTCCACCACATATAAATCAGTGTAAATATCATTCAGGTTTTTTTGATGACCCGTCTGTGAATTACCAACCAATATCCGCTTGTAGTCCTCTTTTAATTTGATCTTCAGCTTGACACTGGTCTCTTTGTAATCATAAAGAGTAGCTTTTCTGTCATCTGCAGTTGGGCCTTTAAACAACAGAGTAAAAGACAGCAAAAACAAGTTTTTCATAAATTCTCATTAAACATATATGTAATTTGTAACCTGGTTTGCAGTTCCCATTACAAACATAACTACAGCACATCTGATAAAAACTGCACTTATCCTATATCCAAATTAATCACATTTATCGCACTGCAACTGTCACACCTATGGACTGTCTTGTTTACATTTTGTTCTATTATTTTGTTCATTTGCCCTCAGTGTGTGTTCGTAGTCTGTCTAGTTAATTATCCGCACCTGTTTCTGTTCACCCTGATTACGTTATCCCTCATTATCTTCCCTATATATTCTCCTTGTGTTTGTTCAGTCGCTGTCGGTTCTCGTCTTTGTATGGTGTGTGTTTCCTGCCTGTCTGATGTCCTGTTGAATTAAAAGCCTTTTGATATATCTTCGTCGTACTCATCCTGTATACCTGCACCACAGCCTGACAGCAACATGCACATCTTATACTGATTATGCTTAAGCTGACAACATATATGGTGATGGAAACACCTTGACTAATGCTGACTAGAATACAGTTGGTTTCAGTTTTAAAAATGTTTCCATTCCCTCCAGAAAATGTATTCGATTGACGCCATTGGACTCGGATCAACTTCAGGTCATGTTGACTGACATTATTAAAAGATTTTTGGTTAAACATTGACATCTAGTACACCAACCTAGAAATAAAGGTAAATGTATTAGGGTTAAGTTAGGGTCATTGAAATGAGCTTGCAGTAGTTTTAATTTAAGGGTTTTAACTAAGACCACTGTACACGATTTAACCATTTGTAAAATCACACTGTTCTATTAAATGTACTTGTATAAGATCTGATGATGTTCTTCTTGTCCCTATAATTGTTGCTTGATGTTATATTTTCTTGTTTCCATGTAAAGGCAGTGATTGTTATTTACCCCGTATCTCTTTAGAATGAGCTCCAACAGTGGCACTTGTCTTTAAAATATCTGTCAATTACATTATAGTCACAACAAATTAAACATTACCTTGCTTGTGTTTGTTCTCCGTCTGCTCAGCCAGATTATTCTGGTTTATCTTCATCAGGATCTCCACCGTGATCTTCACAGCTTTGTCTGGTCCAAAACAGTCCACCATCTTATCCACTGTTTTTAACCTATCTGCATTCTCCATGTCACACTTTGATATACACTCATGATCCTTCCTTAAGTGCCACTGAAACTTCTTCAGTTCAGCGTCTTCCAGTTCATTCAGTGATTTCTCAAGCAGCTCTTCAACAGACGCCATCACTCTTCTCAGATTTACAGCTTCAGGAAAAAAAGAAAAGGATCTGAAGTAGTTTAACTCCATATTAGCCCGGTTCTGTCAACACTGCACTGGCTCCCTATTAAACATCGTATAGATTTTAAAATCTTGCTAATTACTTACAAAGCACTAAATGGCTTAGCTCCTCAGTACCTGAGTGAGCTCTTAATGCATTATAGTCCTTCGCGTCTATTGCGATCTCAGAATTCTGGCCAGTTGTTCATACCTAGAATATCAAAATCAACCGCAGGCTGTAGATCCTTTCCCTATTTGGCACCTCAACTTATCTACTTAACCTGGCATACACATGACGCATTATCAATTTTTGTGTTCATATCTCTTAAAGGATTTTTAGGCTGCATAGATCAGGTCAGCCGGAACCGGGAACACTTCCTATAACACCGAATGTACTCGTTATATCTGAAGAAGAATACGCTAATTGTTGTCTCTCTGCTTATCCCGAGGTTTACCAATTAACGTGATTGGCGGGATCGGGGCCGTGTCCGGTTCGGATGGGGAACCTGCGCGGCAGCAGCGTGGCCCTGGGGTGTCTGCGGAGACTGTGTGAACTAGCTCATCCTTTGTGAAGGCCTTACCGACTCATCAGCCAGTGGCACAGATCTCCAACAAACCGTCCCACACTGGCATAATTAAAAAGATCTTAAACTAGATGGAACTGGATAAAATATTTTGACTGTTGCGATTCCAAATCGGTTTAATGACCTGTAACTCTGCCTGAGTATCGGACAAGTGTTCACTGTTGGCCAGAGGAGAACTGGCCCCCCGACTAAGCCTGGTTTCTCCCAAGGTTTTTTTTCTCCATTTGTTGGAGTTTTGGTTCCTTGCCGCTGTTGCCTTTGGCTTGCTTAAGTTGGGGACTGTTATGTATCCGTTCCGTTGTCCTCCATCCACCTGCCACCAGAAGTCGCCCGCTCATATCATGGACTCCATACACCACACTATATTTCCCACAAGTCCCATACCTTGATGTTGATTGCTATTCAGCTGCAGTCAATTTGCTGGACTATTTAAGAGACCCTTCAAACATTTATCATTTGCGAAGTCTTGTCGATACCTGTATTAAAATTCTGAGCTTTTATTCCTTGTTTTGTCTACCCCTGGACAATGACACAATTTTCTTTGGGAGCTGCTGTGCAGCCAAAATTATTTGCCAATTATTAATGTAAAGCTGCTTTGCCACAATTTGCATTGTAAAAAGCGCTATATAAATGACTTGATTTGACTTGACTTTACATGAAATGAAGCTGTGATTTGATCAGGACTCTCAGTCAACTCATCTCATCTGTTAAAGTCCTATAATGCTCCTTTTTGCAAGATAATACAATAATACAAGATAATATGAGTCTCAGGTGTTGCATAGAATGTGTCTGTGAAGTTTCAGCTCAAAATACTTCATGATGCATGATTCGTGAGATCATTCGGTCTTAAAGAGACAGCATCCTAATAATCCTGCTGCTGTGCTGTCTGCATTTTTAATGTTAACCAAACAACAAAGGGAAAAATATCACTCACTGCTCTTGAACTTTAAAAATGATATGAAGACTCTGCAGTGTTATTTATTTGATTAGCCTACTTTATTTAATTGCTGTACCCAAAAACGTCTCAGGTTACACATGTCCATGGTTCCCTGAGAGAGGAACGAGACGTCGCGTCAGCAGATGCAATGGGGACGCATCCCACAGGACCTGGTGTCTCAGGCATGTGTAACAACTTAGCCGATCACGGCTGATGCAGTGATAATGTTCCAGGGTGATCACAGTATATAAAATAGGCACCTAAAAACATGCCATCACCTTCAAATTTCTGGAGGAAGACGCGCAAGTATGTCCAAGGCATGGCAACACAATATATCGTTCGTCTTTCAGGGAACCATGGTTACATGAAAAACCTGAGACGTTCCCATTTAAGGGATCTCAACACTGTGTCAGCTGATGCAATGGGGATGTCAACACCAACTATGCCATGCTGATCAGTGCCTGCCTGGAGAAAAAATAATCTAGAACCTAGATACTGAACTAAAAATTCAGCCAACGAGCTCTCTCCTCTAAAAAACAACATGCTGTACCCCACGCCCTCCTCAGAGGGGGAGGGAGGAGAACTTTGGGGAAATAGGTATTTTAGAATAAAAAGGGATGACAGAAGGGAATGAGAAGACAACTCACCGGAGCAGTGCACTTATGGCTGTGCAGATATCGCTTGTCTAAACGGCCTCTCTCGACCTCGTGCTTAGAGCCTGACATTCAGTCTGACTGTGGCGCGAGTCATAAGCTCCACGAGCTCAACGTGTCAGAATCATGATCGAGCAATGAGTCCTCATGTTCCACAGGACATCTCAGACATCTCATGTCTTAACAGGGACAAATAAAGTATAAAGTAACAGAAGAAGCGGGCTAGCAAAACTAGGATTGGAAGCGAGGAGAACTCATACTACTGGGGCAGTCCCGTCTGTCCACGGCTGTAAGCTGCACACTGCCTCAGCAAGTTCAGAGCTCAAGCTGTGATGCTCAGCGGCTTGACTTCACTTGTTGGAGTTTTGGTTCCTTGCCGCTGTTGCCTTTGGCTTCTTAAGTTGGGGACACTTGCTTGATATTCAGCAGTGTTTTTGATATGCCTGCATTGGCGCCGTTGTATGCGAAGTGAGCTGAGCCGGACGATTACGTCACTGTTTTCTCCAGTGCTGATATACATAAATTAACTAGACTAATAACTATTGATCTTCGCAGCGGAATGAATCAATAATATATAGAATAAGCTGGACAATGACACCATTTTCTTTGGGAGCTGCTGTGCAGCCAAAAATTATTTGCCAATTATTAACGTAAAGCTGCTTTGCCACAATTTCCAATGTAAAAAGCGCTATATAAGTAAAGTTGACTTGACTTGACTTGTGAAGAGTGCCAGCTGGGAACAGAGCTTTCTCAGTGAGAGATCCTCGCAATGTATACATCCAGCACCCTCGAGTGCTGAACATGCGTGCTCCACTCCTAGGCAGATAACACACATATCGTGACCATCACCAGGTATTATGAAACGCAGACATGGAGGGATGCAGCGTTTAACCCTCTGAGGTCGGCCGTCACGCCCGCGTGATTTACTCACTTTTTTCTTGTCAGTGTGAAAGAGACTCAAAATGCTCTGTCAATTTTGAACATACAATTAAGAGATATATACCATTGCAATCTGTGAAATGTCTACTTTTACTTGTGCACACTCATAGTAAAAGCAAAATGTTGTGCTTTTTGCAAAATAAACAAAACTAACATGATGCGTGAGCTGCGATCTCTCCGAATGAAATCCATTCTGATAGTCATAAGAAAATGAACGGTAACTTTGCGAATACTATTCACACAGATATGAAACGCACATCTAAATAAACGTTGAAATGTCAGGTTTTAAATCATGTAAGTCAAATCTAAAACAAATATTCTCTGTTTATGTAATCTGTTTGAAAACAGAGAGAAATCAGTCGTTCGCGAGCCAGCTCATTATCTGTAATGTGACCACGCCCACAGAGAGCGCGCGCTATTCAAACACAAATTCTGAGGCGATTACTGTAACAGAGAGTTAACGCCCACATAACATTCTTAGTTCAAGATGCTTCACAGCTTTGGCCTTTGGATGGGCCGTTAGCCACTGGGGGAGTGTCTTTTGTCTCCCCTAGTGTGAATTGCTAATGTATTCATGGCCATCACCACTCCCACGCATACAGCAGTGGTGACACAAAAACTGATTTACAAAATTTAAATCATTATATTGTTGTTTGTGTTGAAGCATTCAGAATGATTTCCACATCATTGTGTAGTAAAAATTCTAGCCTACAAGCTTGATAACTCAAAAGTCTTGTGAACAACTATTCAGTATGTGTTTTATGGCCTTATTGCAAGGGCATTTTTTTTGCCAAAACTTACTAACCACGCATAATCTTTATTTTTAAAAAGATGCAAACATGTACATCTATTTTGCTCACATTTTATTGTAGCAGAGTTTGTGCTGAATACAGCAAAATTACATGTTGGCCAATAGTATGTTATTAGTAGCTGAAATAAGCACAAATGTCAGAGCATGTAAAACTACTCCAGGACACCAAATCAGCCTCAGACCCCAGAGGGTTAAAGTGCTTACTTGCCATTCCCTCTCTTTTCATTCACTGCACTCTTCATACAGACAGGTGACTTCCTGAAGACATTGAAACTTCTGACGTGTTTTCAGATGCCCTTTTTATACACTGGGAGCACCCTGCGACGTCATCACTGCGTCAGCAATGATTGACTAAGTTGTTTCATGTGCCTCAGACACCGGATCCTGTGGGACGCTTCCCCATTGCGTCAGCTGGTGCAGCGTTGAGTTCCCTTGAAAAGGAATATCCAGATCCAAATACAAATAAAGAAGATCTGTGTAAACCAGAAGGAGTGGATAGAAGTTCTTTACACGCATGTAAAATAACCTGATCACCAACATTAAACAGCAAATAAATCAAAACTACTTAACATCACTGAATGAAATGAACACATGAAGAGAAAACAACTGAAGCTTTGGAGATGTTGATGGACTCAATCTACAACATCTATGTTTTGATCATTGTTCTGATTCCCATCCGGACAAAGACTGACAAAAACATTAATTGTCTCCTCTTGCTTCTTGATATCACACGCGCAAACACATATAACTTATATTTAAATGTATAAAACCGTTAGGTCCAGTTGAACGAGTTATTAATTAAATTCAGACTGGATTCTGTTGCTTACCTAAAGCTAAAAGAATTTTTGTGCCTCTAACAAGTGCTTTCGACCTTCTTTTTGATTTGAATGGTATGAGGAAAACACTTGATGTTTGCCACAGACTTGTCCCACTGCCTAAAACACAACTGAATGCTTCTTCAGGCTCCTCCACAATTGAAAAAAAAAATTGGAAAAATACTTTTAAACAGGATATGATGGACTATTTACGTACATATTTACAGCGGGTCTATTCGCACAGGATTAGTATTAACTGGGGGTAATTTTTATGGACCATTTTTTAAGGAAGGTAAAAGTCACCATAATCTTTACTAACATTGTCTGTAATGATTACTGAGATGGCACATTCGGACAGGACTAAAAAACTCTGGTAATACTTTCTTTACTCCACCTTTCCATCTCTCCATGTAAAACTAATCCCAAATAGGGCTTTAATTGGACTGTCTTTTAGTTCTTGTTTCTGATGGTTTATAGTTGTTAAATAAGACGTCTATTCTACTCTGAACACATCTATTCAAAGAAGATGCTCTCACTCATTTGTCCTTCTCCCAGAGCCATACAGGTTCAAGAAGAGCCGAGTTGACAAGAGTCGACCATAGCAGAAACACTGAACTGATTCCAAGAACTTAAATAAGTTACACAGAGGACGGTGAGGCAGATAATACAGGTTGAAGAAGGTCAAGCAAAGGCAGATGACTGCAATGATTTATTCTTTAAATCATTAGTTTGTTCATTCTATTTTTCTATTATTTACAGTGGCTAATAAATGAAAATCAGTCCTTTCAACAAGTATCAATTTATTTAGAAAGTTCTTCCAAGAAACTCGATGCAGACTGATGGGTCTTTAACTCCTTTGGTAGCAATCACATCATTATCTACAGCCAATGCATCAGTAGCCAAAGAGCTTGCTGCTCAGACATTCAGATATTTGGCACTGATGGCTGTTAGCAGTCTGCAGTGTGCTTTCAGAACCCTCCTCCTTCCCCAGCTCCACCTGTGTAGATCTGCTACGGGGTTAATTCATATACAGTATGTTGTATATGCAGCATCAGTAGCATATCTCACATGCTCACATAGCAGTGTAGCAGATATTTTCCACCCAGACCAAATACATTAACATTGTCATGTCCATTATCATGCTAATATCAATTGCCATACCAATATCCTGAGAGTTGTCTTGACAGAAATGTGTTTGTTTGTTGTATTATCTGCAATCATAACAAAAAAACGTGCAGCAGGCCTATCAATATATTTATATATTCTGTTCAATTTTCTATTTATTATCCAGGCCTACATGCTTTATTTATTGAAATTAAACTGCCCGTTTCCATTGATTGTAAAGTTAGACACTGAAAACATTAGATGAAGAGTAAGTGGCTGCATGTTTGCAGAGTTTGTTTTTTTGCTGGTTTATATTTTCTGTGGCATTTGAACATTTGTTTAACCCTTGTGTTGTGTTGAAAATCCTACAACACTTGTGGTGTTCCTGGTCAAAAATGACCGGCCTACTGTAGTGTACTGTATAGCATACCGCTTTGTTGTCTATGTTTTAAATCCGTTTTTGAAGTTTCCCATAGTTCTGTTCAGAGCACAGCCTCACGTCACGTGTCAAAACAAACTCTACAAGGCATCAGGGGATAGTTTTTATTTGGCCTCTAGAGGTCGCTCTCTAACTGCAGACTAAAGCCAGTTCACGCATACGTGTGTGTGTGTGTGTGTGTGTTTGAATGTGTCGTATGGATGAATGGATATTAGATGCAGTTCAGGGTAGGATAAAATTCATCTCTGTGAAAAAGAATGTGTGTAATACTCAAAATAGTGTGTTATTAGGCATTGAGAAAGGTCACATAACCAAAATGTTTGCTGTTCTTTTCATTAAAGTAGTTGATTTATCTCTCAATTGTCAGTTTTAGTTTACTTCAGATTAACGCCTCTAAGCTTCATAGGTTTTCAGCACGTGTAAAAGCCCGGGACTTTTCCAGTCACACATTTCACAGATCTGCATTCAAAAGCAAACAAATTGTGTGTATTCAAGGTTGTTTTATTTTCGCAATGGGATATTTGAGAGGTATTTCTACATCTCTACAACACTGTTGTGTTCAACACTTACAGTCAATTTAAGTGCTGCTGGTGTCAATGAATGACTGTTGTAGTTCATCATATAGACAGAAGGAGGCAGTATTATATCAAAACTGTCTGCAAACGACATGAAGCTGATGAGTGATAGTTTCTCTCAGAGATTAGAGAAATACTGTTTGAAGAATCACAGATTCACTAATAAACACAATACAACAGAGAAAAACTGTGATTTCACAGCATGTGACAACAATATCTGCCATCTCTGATTCACTTGATCATCTGTTCGATTGTTAAATGAGGAACTCAAATAAAATCATCAATACGACTTCAGCACAGCATTAAAGTCTCAGAAGCACACAGTTATCAATGACACATCATAACACACACACACACACACCTACACACACACACACACATCTAAAGAAAGATGAAACACTCACCACAGATAATATTTGTAGATCTTTTTCCTCCTCTGAACTGTCGTGTTGAACTGAAATTCTTCCTTTCTTTTCCCTAAAGTAAATGAAATTGTTTTTCAGGAAGAGAGTCAGACGTCAGCACACACACTTCTCCTGTCTCATATATATATGTAACGACTCGTCACTCTGAGTAGGATCCATAAGCAGCTTTAATATAACAAATAGCAGGGTACAACAGGCAGTGGTCAACAACGGCAAACAGGAAGTAGGTAAACAGGCAGATATCAGGGCAGGCAGATAACGATGACAGGGTAAAGTCCAAGCAAACGAAAAAATAAGGCAGGCAGCAAAGCCTCAGAAACGGTAATCCAGACAGTCGGGAACAGTAATAACAATCACAGGAATAAATGCTTAGAATTGAACCGGAGTGGAAACAAGACCTCACAGTGTAGGTCTGGGTGCAAATAACTTTTATAGTCCACACTAATGTCCAACAGCTGTAGCCGTAATCAGTACCGAGGTACGGGGCTTATGGGAAATGTAGTGAATAACAATAGCAGGGAGGAAGAGGGAAAAGGTCAATATTCAGGAGACAGTGCCCTCCGATGGCCAGAGAAGGGAATCACGGAGTTCGTCTCTGTAACTTTATATATATATATATGTCTGAATATTTATAAATACTCTATACATTTGCTATTCGATGCTCCCAATCAGCGGCACGTTTTCAAATCAGAACAGCATTTTCCTCCCGCAGGATTCACCCGATTTACTGCTGTAATCCACTGAAGCTTTAGACCTGGATCAGTTAGTTCCCACAGCATCATCAGATCGCTGGAAGAGCAAGAGACGCGTACAGTGAGAATATCACGCTTTACACATGCTCATTCATACACACCAAAACAATCTTATAAATTCATTTATGAACAACAGGTTCAGCATTTAGAATTTATTTTCTTTTAAAATTAGTCATGTAAATTAGAATATGCCACAACACTTCTCTTTTCTCTGTAATTTCTTAGATAAAAAATTCTTGCTTCATTTTCTGATCAGTAGGGCATGATGAGTATCTCTGGTTTTGTTCCAGTGAAGTCAAGCGTGTGGATGCTGTCGATGGAGCTTGACTTCACAACTGGTCTGGCTGCCATTTTTGCATCTTTACATTTACATTACATTACATTTAGTCATTTAGCAGACGCTTTTATCCAAAGCGACTTACAAGTGAGGAAAACAAACAAGCGATTCTTCATGAATTGGCAAATAACACAGGACGTGCTCACAATACAAGTTTCATACATTGCTCAGTACCATAAGCTAGAGTAGGAAGGGAAAAAGGGGGAAGGATAGGGTTTTTTTTTTTTTTTTTTTTTTTTTTTTTTTTTTTTTTATGAGGGGATTAAGTGTTCTCGGAAGAGGTGAGTTTTCAGCTGTCTCTTGAATATTGCCAGGGAATCTGCGTTCCTGATGAAAGTAGGGAGATCATTCCACCAGCAGGGAGCAGTGAAGGAGAATGTTCTGGAGAGTGATTTTGTGCCTCTCTGTGATGGTACCACAAGTCTTCGTTCCTTTAGCGATCGCAGGCTTCTGGTGGGGACGTAGCGTTGTAGCAGTGTGTGGAGGTAGGAGGTGCAGAGCCTGTGGTGGATCTGTAAGCAAGCATCAGCGCCTTGAACTTGATGCGAGCAGCAAGGGGTAGCCAGTGCAAAGAGATGAAGAGGGGCGTGACGTGGGCTCTCTTAGGATCGTTGCAGACAAGACGTGCAGCAGCATTCTGGATCATTTGAAGAGGTTTGATTGCACTTGACGGCAGACCAGCCAGAAGAGCATTGCAGTAATCAAGCCTTGAAATGACCAGGGCCTGGACAAGCAGTTGTGTTGCATGCTCAGTCAGGAAGGGACGGATTTTCCTGATGTTGCAAAGTGCAAATCTGCACGACCGCGCCGTCTTTGAGATGTGGTCACTGAAGGTCAGTTGGTCATCGAAGATAACTCCAAGATTTCTGGCCGACTTTGATGGGGTAATGGTGGTTGTACCAAGCTGTATGTTGATGTCATGTTGAAGAGTAGGAGTGGCAGGGAAGACTAAAAGCTCAGTCTTTGCCAGGTTGAGCTGCAGGTGGTGTTCTTCCATCCACGTCGAGATGTCCGCCAGACAGCTTGAGATCCGTGCAGCTACTGTGGAATCATCTGGTTGGAAGGACAGGTAGAGTTGTGTGTCATCAGCATAGCAGTGGTAGGAGAAACCATGTGCCTGTATGATGGGACCCAGTGACGTAGTATAAATGGAGAATAGGAGGGGACCAAGAACTGAACCCTGAGGAACCCCAGTGATCAGTTCATGAGGTTTGGATACCTCCCCTCCCCAGGCAACTCTGAAAGACCTACCTGTGAGATAGGACTCAAACCACTGAAGCGCAGTACCTGAGATGCCCAGTGACGAGAGGGTGGACAGAAGAATTTGATGGTTTACGGTGTCGAAGGCAGCAGATAGATCCAGTAGGATGAGAACAGATGATTTGGAGCCAGCCTTAGCAATCCGCAGGGATTCCGTGACAGACAGTAGCGCAGTCTCTGTTGAATGGCCGCTCTTGAAACCAGATTGGTTGACGTCCAGATGGTCGTTCTGTGTGAGGAAGGATGACACCTGGTTGAATACAACTCGTTCAAGTGTTTTTGATATGAACGGTAGGAGAGAGACAGGTCTGTAGTTGTCCACGAGTGATGTGTCTAGCGTGGGTTTTTTAAGCAGTGGGGTTACTCGAGCCTGCTTGAATGCGGTAGGGAAAGTGCCTGTGTGGAGAGACGAGTTAATGATGTGTGTAAGTGCTGGTAAAAGAGTGGGAGAGATGGCTTGTAGAAGGTGTGAGGGGATCTTTACTACTATAATTTCAATTTGAAGTACGCTGAAGATGCTTCTTGCTCTCTGGAGTTTTTCTAAAGGTAATGCCTACATTAATATTGCACTTGAGAGCTTGTTTTTTATTTGGTGTTGGATGTATTGTGTTTTAGCGAGCCACGCAGGTCCACAGCAGCCATGCGGTGACGACCCCCTTCTGCCCCTCACGGACTCAACTCGTGTGTCTGTGCTGGACACCCGACAGAAACCATGTTTTGCTCTGTACAGCAACAGCAGTGACCCACTATAGATGGTGACTAGGAACTGATACCTTTTTCATGCTACTTGAATGAAACTAACAGCTTTCCTCTCTGCCTTTTTGCTTATAGGTGCTTCTTGAGCATCAATCCAGAGACTGGCACAAAGTCAGAGGCAGAGAGGACATATAACCAGCCAGTCTGTACACTGATCAGGAAACTCTATGAATAGATGTCAGTCTAGTGTGAAAGCAGTGGTTTAACACCAGAACGGACAAACCAAACACTGGCTCTGTGTTCAGCTAGATGTAGTTATGCAGTAAGATGCTCACTGAATATGTTCTAGTGTCTCCTGGTTCATTGGACCGTCTGAACCTCTTTGCTGGAAAGTTGAGACAGACTTTATTAAACTGCAAAATAAAGGTGTAAAATTGTTCATGTTTTTGTGTTCATTTGAACTGAGCATGTGTTTTCAATGTTATAGGTTATTGATGGGTTAACAGAGAAAACTGTAAAATGTGTAGTATTTTTTACAATAGTTTTTAAGTGTAAATTAACAGCACATTAATGGCTACTGGGTTGCATTACTTTTACAGTTTACACTGTATTTCTACAGGAGTGTTACGTCCCCTGTTGGCTCGGAGGTATACGGAAACGCACATAAGATTTACGCACAAACCTAATGTCTTATTTTAAAAACTCTAGGGAGTACTGAGGGGGAAAAATGAACCAAAGACAACAATTCAAATCATTAAGTGGTTTGCTTTATTAAACAAAAATAAAAATAGATTTAATTTATACAACTAAAAACAACCCAAAATCCATATATACAGTGAAACATAAAATAAACAAAAAATAAGCCAAGGAGAGAGAAAAATAAATGAGCGGTGCAAAATAAACGAAAATAACAAAACCAAAACATTCACTAACTAAAAAAAAAATCCCGCTCTCTAAACTAACTAACAACCAAGAAGGAAAAGAAAAAAAATCTTCGGCGTTCAACACGCCATAACTAAACTTCACTACTTAACAAAACAAAACTTACATGGGGTTGCACCCGCTCCTTCCCTAGTGTGTCTAACAGAGTTAATCCTGAGTGTTTGTAAAATGTAGGTCACGTGACATACTTTCCTTTTTCTACTCTCCAAAACTGATGATGTATAAGTCCGGTCGAATAATCACCAAGTCAAAAGATATACCAACACACTGGCAACTAACCAAGAAAGAGATAAAGATATAGCAAACCACCAATAACACAGGATAAAGATATAGCAAACCACCACTAACACAGCCTGAACAGCCAAAATACAAAACAGCCTTCAATAGCCTCCCCTCCTCGCCTCTGTTCTCCTGGCCTTTTATGCTGAACCATTCTGATTGGATCATTCGTCATGGACTCTTCCGTGACCCAATCACAGCACCTGAAAAGGCAGAGATAGTGGAGAGCGGGAAAACAGGAACAAACCAATATCCAAAACAAAAGGGAGAAATGCACAAACCACGTAAGGGGGGGGGGGGGGACAAATCAAAACACGTAACAAGGAGCATACTGCTAAATCACAGTAATCTGATGGCGTTAACTGTAACTTTACAGTATTTTTTACAATCGGTAAAAATATGTTGTAGGAGGGATTGCGATGTGACCGAATGCTGGATATCGTCAGAGATTGTAATTACAATGTGCTCAATGTTGTGTGTAAAAAGAGTTGAGTAACATTTGTGGCCTAAATAATATTCTGTCATTGTTTGGTGACTGTTAAGATGCTGTTGAAGAGAGTTAAACAGTTACTTAATGTGATTGTACACATTTTGTGTTCATTGAGCACTAGTATCTGATTACTGTAATGCTAATGTAAGCAAATATATTAGGGGATTTTGTAACGTCAGTTTGTTGAACAAGAGAGTTTCAATTTGATATGAAGAAGTCACAATTCCAGCCATTTCAACACTGTAATGAAGGGGTCGACGGAGTCCAAATGCAGGCTTTTATTTAACAGACGTAGTCATACAGGCAAGGATCAGACAAAAGCAAATAGGTACATCCGAGTGTAGCGGTTGTTCCTCTGCGTTGTGTTGATTTGATGTTAAATAAAGAATTTTCCACACAAAGCTGGTTTTTACTATGGATGATTTATTGCAGTGCCTGTGTGGTAAAACACACAAACAGACAGACACTGTTATCGGCAACTCTGCTCTTAATCGAGCCTGTTAACCACAGAATACATGTTAAGTACACCAGGTAGTTAACCACAGATCACATGATGAATGTAAGGTACAATATATATTAGACTAAAATATATCTCTTTAGTATACAAAATATATTAAAACTTATATATGGATATATACATCTAATGTACAAAATATATTTAATCATACATACACATCTTTTTGTTTAAACATATCGATCTATTATTTATCAATCTATATATATTACTTAATTGAGATGTTAGATCTTTCACACATGCGACACACACACTTTGCCGCCATCTCACGCAATGCACTATTCACCTGTTTACAGCACTCTAATAAACTACATTTAACAAGTTGATAACACAAACTAAATGTCAAATACACGCAGAATCGTAGTCAGTAAACAGGCGGAAAAGTTGAGGCAGGCAGCAAGTAAACAAAGTCCAGTAACACAAGCAATAAATCCAGGGCAGGCAGAAAACAATCATAAACAGCAAGGCACAGGCAGGATCTCAACTGGAAGACAAGACGGGTATTAACGCTCGGCAATGACAACTATAAGAAAATCAAGACCTCGCAATATATGTGAGAATAAATGTCTCTTAAATAGTCTGGGTAATGGGCTGCAGCTGGTGGCAGTAATCAGTGACTGGGTACAGGACTTCTGGGAAATGTAGTCTGTGTTTGTGTGTGAGTGAGTGTGTGAGAGTCCAAGGTGGAGTGCCCTCTAGTGGTTATTACGGGCACTCCTGCTGATAACCATGACAAACACACTGTGAAACAAAAACTAATTTCTCATAATATTTGTTGATTTTGCAGAGTGTGACAGAAATAAAATACTGTATGTGCCACCAGAAAACACCGCCACTTCTGTGTGTGCAATAGAAGTGTATAATAACATCTGCTGATATCATAACATTAAATCTGATTGGATTTCATTGGTGACGTCATATGCAAATGATGGACCATAGTGCGGCCCAGTGGGAAAAAAGGTTGAGAACCACTGCTTTAAGAAAATCACCACACATCTGTAGAGAGAGGTCCTCAACAATCTTTAATGATAGCTTCAGGATATCAGGAGATGAGGTGATTTACAGACCCTCTGTGCTGATCACATGACAAAGACTGAGTGAATATTTAATTTACTCGTTTTAATTCAAAGCATGATCTTACGTTGAACTTTAAATTAAAATAAAATAAAGACTTATCAGTATTTTACAAAGTTACCATATGTTGATGTACAGTTTGACTGTTGAGTTTGGAGAGATGATGACACTAGCAGGAAGAATGCCCTTTGACCCCAATGATTTTGGAGGGTGTTAGTCATTGACTTCAGTTGTCATTTACAAAACAACATTGGTCAACATTGTGAATCCACACGTGAGGTCTTTCAGAAGACGTGACTCCCGGGGTCAGTGGATCTCCTGAGAATATTTAATTGAGCTTAAAAACCAAAGATTAAATGAAAAAGTGTCCATGAATTCTCCCTACCTGACGTGTTAACACCAGACTCTGATGTCCTCAAAATATCCACACTGTTAAAACCAATAAGTGTTAAATATGTTTTAAAAAAAACTTACATTTAAACTTTCATGTCTTGTAGATGCATATGATTTTACTTTTATTATTTATCAATTCAATTCCTATTAAATATGATAAAACAAAAGAATAATGCTGACAAAAATGTTTGCTGCAACGTTTTTTAAGAAATATGGATTACCATTGTAATGAGGAGACAGAGAGATGGGTTCCAAATGCAGCTTTATTAACAAACTGTTGGATAAAAATAATTTGGATATTGAATATTTCAAGAAACCTTTTGAGGTTGAGCAATGCAGCAAGAAATACAGGATCGAATGCAGGATCGATCCCGGGTGCCAAGAAATGAGACCGACACATAGAGTTCAATCATGGACACAGTTTATTGTCCAAAAGGGGTACATAGTTATAGGTAGAAAAACAAGAAGTGAAACCATCCGTTCAGCAACTGGAAATACATATAAGGACTATGTGGTAATAATCACATGGTTTCTGGGTTAGTCTAAGGGGAAAACAAGATGACACAATGTCTAGATATTTGTCCAATGGGACACAAGAAAAAGTCTCAAGTCAGCAGAACAGAACACATGGTCATCAGTAGACAGGCATAAGATGTTCTGAATCTTACAATGGCCACTTTAAGTGACTAAGTAACACTCAGGGGTCGGCCGTTGCGCCAACGATACCACTTCATTTTTTTTCTGATCAGTGTGAAAGAGACTCAAAATACTCTGTCAATTTTGGACATACAATTAAGAGTTATACACCATTCTAATCTGTGAAATGTCTTCTTTTATTTGTGTACACTCACAAAAACACAAAATGTGCTTTTTGCAAAATAAAGTAAATTAACGTGATCTGTCGTCTCTCTCTGAATGAAGTCCATTCTGATAGTCCTCAGAACATGAACTGTAACTTAGTGAATACTAATCACACAAACATGGAGATTTATGTCTAGAGAAACGATAACAAATAGTCTCTGATTATGTAATCTGTTTGAAAAGAGAGATGCTAGTCATTCACGAGTCATCTCATTATCCACTACTGTGGCCACCCCCATGGAGCATGTGCTCTATTCAAATGTAAATTCTGAGGAGATTCATGCAACAGAGTGAACGCTCGCATCAGAGAAATGTATCAAGCTTAGTCAGATTTATGTTATTTTCATTGTTGTGAGATGTGGGGAGGATTAATTCTAAAAGGATTTACCTCAGAGGAAGAGCATGACTGGTTTCACTTTCATTTCGAGGATCAACTTGATCAAGCCGAGGATTGTGAATGGTAAGTTTTTTATTCCTAAATTCTAATCACAATATAGAATAGTGTCTGTTGATGAAGTATTTTATCTTTCCTATAGAAAATAATTAGTATTAGTATTAGAATTACTTTGCTTACTATAAAAGCCAGATGTGTTTTGAGGCCTCATGGCCTACGTAACTGAAAAGTTACATAACTGAGAAGTTAGTTTGGCCACTAAGCATATTTTGCTGGTAGTTTTCCACTAGACAACAGCTGGCTGTATAATGAATAAGATTATTATTAAGGATGTCACATGAAGGCCGCTTGCCTCCGGGGAGTGATGATTGTTTTTGATACAATGTTTCATTTTGCCTATGAGAAAGGGCTGACCATCAATTGTCAGAATTCCACCATGAGACGTTACGTCAAAAGATGTAGACTAGTTGGCAGTCGACCAACCTTACAAAGAGAATTATCTCTTGCATAAGCAACACCTGCAGTTTAATTGGTGAAGCGACCTTGGTGAAAATGTAGGGGAGTACTTGCGAGGCTCCAGGAAGAGAAAGGGAGGCGAGCACCTGTAAATGAGATCATGGAAAAGAACTGTAGGGGTGGATCTTTGTTGTGTTTTAACAGATAAGAAAAAAGTATAAAAACTGTGCCCTGGATAGAAGAGATTCAGATGTGAAGCTGGCATCTCACTCTGTTGCTTGTCAATAAAGTTAAACTCCTGGGACCTGGAACTTTGACCCTGAGATTTTTTCTTGAGATCTGAACTGAAGAAATATTGAATTTGCAACACAGCACAGACAAGGACAGATAAAGTAAGTAACAAAGTAACAGTTTTATTGCAGGTTGGCAGTACAGCGGAGTAAGCAGAGCGATGCAGGTGAGTTGAACAGTCACTGGTAACTTGAAGAAAGACTTAACTGAAGGTAATTGAGGAACTGGTATGTTGCAGAGATGATCACTGATGTGTTGTTCCGGATGATGAAGAGCAGGCAGGCAGGAAGAAGATGATGACAGGATCAGGATGGGAAGGCAGGTAAGTAATAGGTAAGGAGTAAAAGGTGAGTCTGTATAGTCCATTAGAGACGAGAGCAGACGTGGAAGTGAGGAAACAGTGAGCTTAAAAAGTGATGGTTGATGATGACGTGCAGATGCAGGTGATCAGTAATCAGGAGGAAGTCAATTTTGGGGGTTCGTGGAAATCAGCCCATGTTAAACGGCTGCCATTGGACGTCTTATTACTCGGAGGGATCGTTGTGCGAAATGGGATCCACAACTCTCACAAACTTAGTGGTCTATTGGACACTTTAGGATTACCCCTTTCCCGATGACTTTTCCCGTGATTCCCCCGGATTTGGGGGTCTATGGACACATATAGGGGGCGACGCTGACCACTGTGACCATTTCACAATGTCCAAAAACCCCCCACCCCCCCCGAAAACCCACCAAATGACCGTTTCCGAGGGAATCTATCCCAGATATCCACAAAACGTCCGTTCTCTCGTTAAGTGAATGGTGTTTTCATTGACCCAATCCCACTAATCCACAATTTGTCCGATTGACCATTAAAGTCGGCAAATGACCAGTCCCACGAACCCCTAATGTGTCCATTTGCCCATTAAAGTCTCTAGTGACCAGTCCCACGAACCCCTAATGTGTCCATTTGCCCATTAAAGTCTCTAGTGACCAGTCCCACGAACCCCTAATGTGTCCATTTGCCCATTAAAGTCTCTAGTGACCAGTCCCACGAACCCTTAATGTGTCCATTTGCCCATTAAAGTCGGGAAGTGACCCGTCCCACGAACCCCTAATGTGTCCATTTGCCCATTAAAGTCTCTAGTGACCAGTCCCACGAACCCCTAATGTGTCCATTTGCCCATTAAAGTCGGGAAGTGACCCGTCCCACGAACCCATAATGTGTCCATTTGCCCATTAAAGTCGGGAAGTGACCCGTCCCATGAACCCCTAATGTGTCCATTTGCCCATTAAAGTCGGGAAGTGACCTGTCCCACGAACCCATAATGTGTCCATTTGCCCATTAAAGTCTCTAGTGACCAGTCCCACGAACCCCTAATGTGTCCATTTGCCCATTAAAGTCGGGAAGTGACCCGTCCCACGAACCCCTAATGTGTCCATTTGCCCATTAAAGTCGGGAAGTGACCCGTCCCACGAACCCCTAATGTGTCCATTTGCCCATTAAAGTCGGGAAGTGACCCGTCCCACGAACCCATAATGTGTCCATTTGCCCATTAAAGTTGGCAAATGACCGGGAACCCCCGCTGACCGCTCCCAGGCCACGCCCCCCGTCCCACGAACCCCTATTTTGTCCAATTACCCATAAAAGTTGGCAAATGAGCCGGGGTGCCACGCCCACGGCCCCAAGCCACGCCCCCATCCCACGAACCCCTATTTTGTCCATTTGCCCATTAAAGTTGGCAAATGACCGGGAACCCCCGCTGACCGCTCCCAGGCCACGCCCCCCCGTCCCACGAACCCCTATTTTGTCCAATTACCCATAAAAGTTGGCAAATGAGCCGGGGTGCCACGCCCACGGCCCCAAGCCACGCCCCCGTCCCACGGACCCCTAATTTGTCCAATTGACCATTAAAATTTTCAAAAGCGTCCTGCGCGGAGACGAAAGGCCGTGGCGCTTCGAGATTTGAGACTCCGAACCTCTAGGGGCCCCTGACGCACGGCGTGTGAGGAGATTTTGATTGGAAGATGTAAATATTTTGCCTGCACTCTAGGTTCCCGCGCTTTCAGTATGTCGTTCGGGGGCCCCCCAGGAGCCACCCTGCAAAATTTGGGGCCCGTGGGACCCTTCTGGAAAAATCCCACGCCCCACCGTTTCAATGCGTTTCCAAATGTGGGTTCGTGGACGGCGCTTCGAAAGGTCCGATCCACCAGGGGGCGGCGTCTTTCTTCTCGTCACGACCCCCCGAGGCTGGTGGAAAAGTTTGGTGGCCTTACGACTAAGTTCAGGGGTCGAAAGGTCAAAAAAGCAAGCGTTGTCCACAAGGCCATAGCGCGTTTTAATGTGACGTGGACAGGCTCCTGCGCGGAGACGAAAGGCCGTGGCGCTTCGAGATTGGAGACTCCGAACCTCTAGGGGCCCCTGACGCATGGCGTGTGAGGAGATTTTGATTGGAAGATGTAAATATTTTGCCTACGCTCTAGGTTCCCGCGCTTTCAGTATGTCGCTCGGGGGGGCCCCAGGAGCCACCCTGCAAAATTTGGGGCCCGTTGGACCCTTCTGGAAAAATCCCACGCCCCACCGTTTCAATGCGTTTCCAAATGTGGGTTCGTGGACGGCGCTTCGAAAGGTCCGATCCACCAGGGGGCGGCGTCTTTCTTCTCGTCACGACCCCCTGAGGCTGGTGAAAAAGTTTGGTGGCCTTACGACTAAGTTATGGGGTCGAAAGGTCAAAAAAGAAAGCGTTGTCCACAAGGCCATAGCGCGTTTTAATGTGACGTGGACAGGCTCCCGCGCGGAGACGAAAGGCCGTGGCGCTTCGAGATTGGAGATTCCGAACCTCTCTGGGCCCCCGACGCACGGCTCCGAAGTGTGAAACTCTAGGATCTTCTCGAAAAAAGTTTCTCTTTTATAACCAAAAATCCATCATAATGGTCTGTCGACCTAAGAGTGAAAGAGGATCTTGTGAGAAAATTGGAGATAAAGGCCCAAATTTTTTTGCCTACGCTCTAGGTTCCCGCGCTTTCGGTATGTCGCTCGGGGGGGCCCCAGGAGCCAGGGCGCAAAATTTGGGGCCCGTGGGACCCTTCTGGAAAAATCCCACGCCCCACCGTTTCAATGCGTTTCCAAATGTGGGTTCGTGGACGGCGCTTCGAAAGGTCCGATCCACCAGCGGGCGGCGTCTTTCTTCTCGTCACGACCCCCCGAGGCTGGTGGAAAAGTTTGGTGGCCTTACGACTAAGTTCAGGGGTCGAAAGGTCAAAAAAGCAAGCGTTGTCCACAAGGCCATAGCGCGTTTTAATGTGACGTGGACAGGCTCCCGCGCGGAGACGAAAGGCCGTGGCGCTTCGAGATTGGAGACTCCGAACCTCTCTGGGCCCCCGACGCACGGCTCCGAAGTGTGAAACTCTAGGATCTTCTCGAAAAAAGTTTCTCTTTTATAACCAAAAATCCATCATAATGGTCTGTCGACCTAAGAGTGAAAGAGGATCTTGTGAGAAAATTGGAGATAAAGGCCCAAATTTTTTTGCCTACGCTCTAGGTTCCCGCGCTTTCGGTATGTCGTTCGGGGGCCCCCCAGGAGCCACCCTGCAAAATTTGGGGCCCGTGGGACCCTTCTGGAAAAATCCCACGCCCCACCGTTTCAATGCGTTTCCAAATGTGGGTTCGTGGACGGCGCTTCGAAAGGTCCGATTCGCCCGGGGGCGGCGTCTTTCTTCTCGTCATGACCCCCCGAGGCTGGTGTAAAAGTTTGGTGGCCTTACGACTAAGTTCAGGGGTCGAAAGGTCAAAAAAGCAAGCGTGTGTCCACAAGGCCATAGCGCGTTTTAATGTGACGTGGACGGGCTCCTGCGCGGAGACGAAAGGCCGTGGCGCTTCGAGATTGGAGATTCCGAACCTCTCGGGGCCCCCGACTCACGGCCCCGAAGCGTGAAACTCTAGGACCTTCCTGAAAAAACGCCCATCCCCCACCCTTGAATCATAATGTCTTTGAATTAGTGAAATAGGCCTGAGAGAGAGATTTGGGTTACAAGCTGAAAATATTTTCCTGCGCTCTAGGGCCCCGCGCTTTCGGTATGTCGCTCGGGGGGCCCCCAGGAGCCAGGGCGCAAAATTTGGGGCCCGTGGGACCCTCGTGGAAAAATCCCACGTCCCACCGTTTCAATGCGTTTGCAGATGTGGTTTCGTGGACGGCGCTTCGAAAGGTCCGATTCGCCCGGGGGCGGCGTCTTTCTTCTCGTCACGACCCCCCGAGGCTGGTGGAAAAGTCCTAGACAGCTGAAATCTGCATTAGACTAAAGGTCAAAGGTCAGAGAAGCATTCATATCATCAGCATCCATCGTCATGTTATTTTCTGCTATGAATTCCCCATTCATAGCGGTTTCTAACACATGCAGTTGAAAGGTTTCTCCACTAGGGGTGTATTGAGGCTGTTATGTTGGAGCCCTAGAACAAATAAGGCCTTAAAATGACAATGTATAGATGGAGCCCAACAATAAATAAGCCCTCAAAATGGCATAGATGGAGCCCTAGAACAATTAAGGCCTTAAAATGACAATGTATAGATGGAGCCCAACAATAAATAAGCCCTCAAAATGGCATAGATGGAGCCCTAGAACAAATGAGGCCTTAAAATGACAATGTATAGATGGAGCCCAACAATAAATAAGCCCTCAAAATGGCATAGATGGAGCCCTAGAACAAATAAGGCCTCAAATTGCAAAGTATAGATGGAGCTCAAGAATGTATGTATGTCCTAGACAGCTGAAATCTGCTTTTAATGTAAAGGTCAAAGGTCAGAGAACAGTCGGCTCGAACGTTTAAAAGGATCCAAGTGATGTACGTATGTCCTAGAGAGCTGAAATTTGGTATGCATACTAATTAGAGGATGGGGAGACGATTGCACATGGTTTGGGAGCTGTAGCGCCACCAGGTGTCGAGATATGGTATTGTCACCCCCCTTACTTTTGCCAAAAAGGCTGTTTATACGCTACTTGTTTTGCATCAACACAGACAGTAAAACACAATAAACACTTTTTATTAAGGAATTTATGATATTCCATTAACTTTTTATTAAATAGGTTTCATTTAAAGGTGATTAAGCAATGTGTTTTATATCAAAAAAGACAAAAGACTTTAGAAAGTTTAAGAGTTTTTTATTTATGAGGGACAGAACACGTCAACACAAGAAAACAAAATATATATAATCAAGAAAAAATATATAAAATCAAGAAAAATAAACTGGTGGTTTGCGCAACCTCCTCTTTGCCCTGTCCAATAACTTGGCGGCTGGCGACTTCGCCGGGGACTGCTTGGACAGGGGCCTGTTGAGTGGAGATCGGCCCTTCCGCCGCTGCTTCGCTGGGCCGGGTCCATGCTGCAAAGAACGAAAAAGGCAAAAAGAGTCAACGAACGCGCTCTCATTCGATAGAGGCCCACGAGACCTTTCCTCGTCCAGAGTTTCAGAATTTTTCAATTTGGCGTTCCCGAGATGTAGGCCGATAACGATTCGACTTTCACCGGCCCTAGCTCCGGGACCCCGGGGCCCCGAGGCTCGGGGATGGTCTCATTCGATAGAGGCCCCCGAGACCTTTCCTCGTGCAGAGTTTCAGAATTTTTCAATTTGGCGTTTTCCAAGGATATAACCTGAAAACTGTGTCCACAAACCCCCAATTATTCTGCTCTTTTTATTGGGAAATGGGATCGTTTGCGCTTACCTCGTCCCGTCGGGGCATGTCTCGCCCGAACGACTCGAAAGTTCCGCTCCTGTCTACGTCTCAGCACCCTGTGCCGCAATCCAGAGTTTCGAGAAGATCGGAGAAACTTTTTTTTCAGACCCAAAAAAGGGTCTCCGATTGTCTCGAAACTCTGGATTACGGCACAGGGTGCCGAGACATAGACAGGAGCGCACCTTTTGAGTCAATCGGGCGAGAAAAGCCCGAACGGGAAGAGGTAAGTGCAAATGATCCCATTTCCCAATACCTAAAGAGCAGAATACCTATGGGTTCGTGGACGGAGTGTTTATAGATGCTTGTGCACATTTGATATCAATTTTTCGGGATTAAAACACCCAAGCGGTACTAAGGGCGTTCTGCCGAACGCGTTTATGTGACTTTCGAGTCATTCGGGCATTTCTCGCCCGAACGGGAAGAGGTAAGTGCAAATGATCCCATTTCCCCATACCTAAAGAGCAGAATACCTATGGGTTCGTGGACACCGTTTTTTCGGGATTAAAACACCCAAGCGGTACTAAGGGCACTCTGCCGCACGCGTTTTTGTGACTTTCGAGTCATTCGGCCATTTCTGGCCCGAACGGGAAGAGGTAAGTGCAAATGATCCCATTTCCCCATACCTAAAGAGCAGAATACCTATGGGTTCGTGGACACCGTTTTTTCGGGATTAAAACACCCAAGCGGTACTAAGGGCACTCTGCCGCACGCGTTTTTGTGACTTTCGAGTCATTCGGGCATTTCTGGCCCGAACGGGAAGAGGTAAGTGCAAATGATCCCAGTTCCCATCAAAGATCCCATAAAACGGTACAATGGAATTAACCTGACGTGGGATCGCAGTATCTCGGCTCTGGAATGGTCTAGCGCCACCAAACTGGCGCTCCTGTCTACGTCTTGGCACCCTGTGCCGTAATCCAGAGTTTCGAGAAAATCGGGATTCCGTTCCAGGACGACCAGACTTAGACAGGACTGCAAGTTTCGTGGCACTAGACCCTTCCAGAGCCGAGATACGGCGATCCCACGTCAGGTTAATTCCATTGTACCGTTTTATGGGATCTTTGATGGGAACTGGGATCATTTGCACTTACCTCTTCCCGTTCGGCCATTTCTCGCCCGAACGACTCGAAAGTTACAAAAACACGTTCGGCAGAGCGCCCTTAGTACGATTTGGGTGTTTTAATCCCGAAAAATTGATATCAAATTTGCACAAGCATTTATAAACTTGTGTCCACGAACCAATAGTTTGTCTGCTTTTTTTTATTGGGAAATGGGATCATTTGCACTTACCTCTTCCCGTTCGGGCATTTCTCGTCCGATTGACTCGAAAGTTCCGCTCCTGTCTACGTCTCGGCACCCTGTGCCGTAATCCAGAGTTTCGAGAAAATCGGGATTCCGTTCCAGGACGACCAGACTTAGACAGGACCGCAAGTTTCGTGGCACTAGACCCTTCCAGAGCCGAGATACGGCGATCCCACGACAGGTTAATTCCATTGTAACTTTTTATGGGTTCGTGGACGGTGGAATTTTGGGACGAAACTTGGTGCTACGCACTCAGGGGGGCCTGCCGAGCGCAGTAAAATAGTTTTTATGACGACAGGACCTAACCTTCAAATTCATGAACTGGAAAGTTATAATGGGTTATTGAACAGTCACCCAGGTGACCGACGGGAGGGGGCCGTGGCATCGGACACGTGGCTGGGAGTCGTCTGAAAAATTTTGTGGGTATTTGGACAAAATAGGGGTCCGTGGGATGGGGGCGTGGCTTGCGGCCATGGGCGTGGCACCCCGGCTCATTTGCCAACTTTTATGGGTAATTGGACAAAATAGGGGTTCGTGGGACGGGGGGCGTGGCCTGTGAGCGGTCAGCGGGGGTTCCCGGTCATTTGCCAACTTTAATGGGCAAATGGACAAATTAGGGGTTCGTGGGACAGGTCACTTCCCAACTGTAATGGGCAAATGGACACAATAGGGGTTCGTGGGACGGGTCACTAGAGACTTTAATGGGCAATTGGACACATTATGGGTTCGTGGGACGGGTCACTACCCAACTTTAATGGCCAATTGGACACATTATGGGTTCGTGGGACGGGTCACTTCCCTTCTTTAATGGGCAATTGGACACATTATGGGTTCGTGGGACGGGTCACTACCCAACTTTAATGGGCAAATGGACACATTATGGGTTCGTGGGACGGGTCACTACCCAACTTTAATGGGCAAATGGACACAATATGGGTTCGTGGGACGGGTCACTACCCATCTTTAATGGGCAAATGGACACATTATGGGTTCGTGGGACGGGTCACTTCCCTTCTTTAATGGGCAATTGGACACATTATGGGTTCGTGGGACGGGTCACTACCCAACTTTAATGGCCAATTGGACACATTATGGGTTCGTGGGACGGGTCACTACCCAACTTTAATGGGCAAATGGACACAATAGGGGTTCGTGGGATGGGTCACTAGAGACTTTAATGGGCAAATGGACACATTATGGGTTCGTGGGACGGGTCACTACCCAACTTTAATGGGCAAATGGACACAATAGGGGTTCGTGGGATGGGTCACTAGAGACTTTAATGGGCAAATGGACACAATATGGGTTCGTGGGACGGGTCACTTCCCTACTTTAATGGGCAATTGGACACAATAGGGGTTCGTGGGATGGGTCACTAGAGACTTTAATGGGCAAATGGACACATTATGGGTTCGTGGGACGGGTCACTACCCTACTTTAATGGGCAAATGGACACATTATGGGTTCGTGGGACGGGTCACTACCCATCTTTAATGGGCAATTGGACACAATAGGGGTTCGTGGGACGGGACTTCCCAACTTTAATGGGCAAATGGACACATTATGGGTTCGTGGGACGGGTCACTAGAGACTTTAATGGGCAAATGGACACATTATGGGTTCGTGGGACGGGTCACTACCCAACTTTAATGGGCAAATGGACACAATATGGGTTCGTGGGACGGGTCACTACCCAACTTTAATGGTCAAATGGACACATTATGGGTTCGTGGGACGGGTCACTACCCATCTTTAATGGGCAATTGGACACAATAGGGGTTCGTGGGACGGGTCACTACCCAACTTTAATGGGCAAATGGACACATTATGGGTTCGTGGGACGGGTCACTACCCAACTTTAATGGCCAATTGGACACATTGGGGGTTCGTGGGACGGGTCACTAGAGACTTTAATGGGCAAATGGACACATTATGGGTTCGTGGGACGGGTCACTACCCAACTTTAATGGGCAAATGGACACAATATGGGTTCGTGGGACGGGTCACTACCCATCTTTAATGGGCAAATGGACACATTATGGGTTCGTGGGACGGGTCACTTCCCTTCTTTAATGGGCAATTGGACACATTATGGGTTCGTGGGACGGGTCACTACCCAACTTTAATGGCCAATTGGACACATTATGGGTTCGTGGGACGGGTCACTACCCAACTTTAATGGGCAAATGGACACAATAGGGGTTCGTGGGATGGGTCACTAGAGACTTTAATGGGCAAATGGACACATTATGGGTTCGTGGGACGGGTCACTACCCAACTTTAATGGGCAAATGGACACAATAGGGGTTCGTGGGATGGGTCACTAGAGACTTTAATGGGCAAATGGACACAATATGGGTTCGTGGGACGGGTCACTTCCCTACTTTAATGGGCAAATGGACACATTATGGGTTCGTGGGACGGGTCACTACCCATCTTTAATGGGCAATTGGACACAATAGGGGTTCGTGGGACGGGACTTCCCAACTTTAATGGGCAAATGGACACATTATGGGTTCGTGGGACGGGTCACTTCCCTTCTTTAATGGGCAATTGGACACAATAGGGGTTCGTGGGACGGGTCACTACCCAACTTTAATGGGCAAATGGACACAATATGGGTTCGTGGGACGGGACTTCCCAACTTTAATGGGCAAATGGACACATTATGGGTTCGTGGGACGGGTCACTTCCCTTCTTTAATGGGCAATTGGACACAATAGGGGTTCGTGGGACGGGTCACTTCCCTACTTTAATGGGCATTTGGACACAATAGGGGTTCGTGGGATTGGTCACTAGAGACTTTAATGGGCAAATGGACACAATAGGGGTTCGTGGGACGGGTCACTACCCATCTTTAATGGCCAATTGGACACATTGGGGGTTCGTGGGACGGGTCACTAGAGACTTTAATGGGCAAATGGACACATTATGGGTTCGTGGGACGGGTCACTACCCAACTTTAATGGGCAAATGGACACAATATGGGTTCGTGGGACGGGTCACTACCCAACTTTAATGGGCAAATGGACACATTATGGGTTCGTGGGACGGGTCACTTCCCTTCTTTAATGGGCAATTGGACACATTATGGGTTCGTGGGACGGGTCACTACCCAACTTTAATGGGCAAATGGACACAATATGGGTTCGTGGGACGGGTCACTACCCAACTTTAATGGGCAAATGGACACATTATGGGTTCGTGGGACGGGTCACTTCCCTTCTTTAATGGGCAATGGGACACAATATGGGTTCGTGGGATGGGTCACTACCCAACTTTAATGGGCAAATGGACACAATATGGGTTCGTGGGACGGGTCACTACCCAACTTTAATGGGCAAATGGACACATTATGGGTTCGTGGGACGGGTCACTACCCATCTTTAATGGGCAAATGGACACATTATGGGTTCGTGGGACGGGTCACTTCCCTTCTTTAATGGGCAATTGGACACATTATTGGTTCGTGGGACGGGTCACTACCCAACTTTAATGGGCAAATGGACACAATATGGGTTCGTTGGACGGGTCACTACCCAAATTTAATGGGCAAATGGACACATTATGGGTTCGTGGGACGGGTCACTACCCAACTTTAATTGGCAAATGGACACAATATGGGTTCGTGGGACGGGTCACTACCCATCTTTAATGGGCAAATGGACACATTATGGGTTCGTGGGACGGGTCACTTCCCTTATTTAATGGGCAAATGGACACATTATGGGTTCGTGGGACGGGTCACTTCCCTTCTTTAATGGGCAATTGGACACATTATTGGTTCGTGGGACGGGTCACTACCCAACTTTAATGGGCAAATGGACACAATATGGGTTCGTGGGACGGGTCACTACCCATCTTTAATGGGCAAATGGACACATTATGGGTTCGTGGGACGGGTCACTTCCCTTCTTTAATGGGCAAATGGACACAATATGGGTTCGTGGGACGGGACTTCCCAACTTTAATGGGCAAATGGACACATTATGGGTTCGTGGGACGGGTCACTTCCCTTCTTTAATGGGCAATTGGACACAATAGGGGTTCGTGGGAGGGGTCACTTCCCTACTTTAATGGGCAATTGGACACAATAGGGGTTCGTGGGATGGGTCACTAGAGACTTTAATGGGCAAATGGACACATTATGGGTTCGTGGGACGGGTCACTACCCATCTTTAATGGGCAATTGGACACAATAGGGGTTCGTGGGACGGGTCACTTCCCTACTTTAATGAGCAAATGGACACATTAGGGGTTCGTGGGACTGGTCACTTCCAAACTTTAATGGGCAATTGGACACAATAGGGGTTCGTGGGACGGGTCACTTCCCTACTTTAATGGGCAAATGGACACAATAGGGGTTCGTGGGACTGGTCACTACATACTTTAATGAGCAAATGGACACATTAGGGGTTCATGGGACTGGTCAATTCCTACTTTAATGGGCAATTGGACAATTCGGGGGTTCGTGGGACGTGGGGGGAATCGAAAAGGGTCCCACGTCCGGGCAATATGAATGGCCAAGAATCCCATTCAATCTATGGGCAATTGGACGGTATAGCTCCTCACTGTGGACGAAGGCTGAACTGCAATTTTGGGTCTCTGATTTCGGGGGGCTCCCGTCCGGCCCCCGGGCGAGGTATGACCCGGCCGAAAAGCTCGGGCCGGCCGGGGGGCCGGCCAGTATCGGGGGAGCGCTTCGGCCGGCCCCCCAAAAATTTCGGGGGGCCGGCGCGCAGCGACCACGAACCACCGTCCACGAACCCTTCCTCTAAGGATGAAATGGACAAAATATCTTTTTCGGGACTACCTAGAGGAATAGTGAACAAGTGGGCGGATCTGGTGTTGATGATGTGATGGGAGTGGTGACTGGCTCTGTGACACTGTCAATATTAAGTCACAAAAAGACTGTTTAAATATGAATCCTGCATGTTCTGTCTCTGTGTGAATTATTCGAGCAGACACGTGGTATCGTTTAGCTACTACACATAACTTACATTAATAAGCATGACTTATTGGCTTTTCCCAAAAAATATTGCAGTACTGAGATAAGTAAAACAGACTGAAATATGTAATAAATACTGAAATAAAATGTGTTAGCAACGTATTAAACTGCATATTAACATTTATAGGCTCTATAGTATTACAAGGATGCATAAAATGTCATAGCAATATGAATGTTTAGACAATATTTCTTTGGCCTATTTTGGACAGATTATGAAGGGTTAACTGTAAAATAGCCTATATAGTGCCACATCAATGAAGCTTTTGTTTGAATGATGAAATGATGAATGATAAAAATGATGAAAGCTTTGCATCACAGAAATAAATTATATTGTATAGTGTGACGAGCAGGGCCGGTGACGCGAGTGTTAACGAGCTTCAGGTGCTCGGCGCACCTCTCTCGTCCTTCACTGTCGTCGCTCCTCCTTTATGCTTCCGGAGCTCCTCCGTGAGAGATACGAGACCGGTGCGCCGAGCACCTGAAGCTCGTTAACACTCGCGTCACCGGCCTCGCGCCGTTCCCTCACGGCTCTCGCCCGCCCTGCTCGTCACATATAGTATATTCAAATGGAAAACCATTATTTTAAAATGTAATAATATTTCTGTAATGAATCCGCTCTACCTGTCTTCCACTTACCACCAGATGTCGCCCTCTCACTCTATGGACCCTGCCACTCGGACTACATTTCCCATAAGCCCCTCACCAAGTCACTGATCACCCTAGCCAGCTGTAGCACGTTACCTTGATCTCTCACCACTATAAGAGCACTACTCACACACACCCACACTGCGAAGTATTGTACATCTTAGTATTGCAACTCTGAGCGTTATTTCCTTGTTTTGTTTGCCTGTTTCCTGATCCTGCCTGTTTCTTTGTTTTGATGTCTATCTGCCTGCCTATTGACCATTTGCCTGGATTACCACTACGAGCCTGCCTGTTCTTTGCCATTCTGTTTGCTGTTGAGTTGACCTTTGCCTGTCTGACCACGTTTGTAAATAAAGCCGCACTTGGATCCTATTCACTGACTCACTCATCATTACAATTTCACAGTATTGCTGTTTTCTGTATTTTTGATCAAATAAATGCTGGCCTGATGAGCATGAGATGAGCATGTCTTTCAAAAACATTAAAAATAGTATGTGTCAAATTCTTTGACCAGTACTGTAATTTAAAATATAATTATCAGGAATCTGTGTATCTTTCTACCTGTCATGTCTCTTAGTCACATGTGTTTTTTGTTTGAGTTTCCCGCTTCTGCTTAGTTCCCATGGTCACCGTTATTAGTTCATTTCGTTCAGCGGTGTTTTGTAATTAGTTATGTCTTTCACCTGTACCCCGTTCATTACTCCTCATGTGTTCCTGTGTATATCTACCCTGTGTTCTCCCTCAGTCCTTGTCAGTTATTGTTTATGTTAGAGCATTGGTGTCCTAAAGTTGTTTTCCCTGGATTCTACATGTGTATGATTAAAGTCTGCATTTCTGTTACACTGCATCGTCTGGAGTGTTCCTTCACCAAATGTCCCATAACAATAATAGGCCTACACACAGTTTTCTTCAAATGATGTGCAATAATACGTGCATGCATGAGATCACAAAAATCATGTTTCTGTTAAGAGTGGATATTATAAAGCGTTAATAAAATAGCTGATATGATCCTGTTATCAGCATGCTCAGAGATGGGTTTTTTTTTATCTCACAGATTTGAGAATCATAGTGACCAGATATTGGCCCACATTGGATTACATGCGTACGATACTGAGATCACTGACTGGATGTAACAAACTGCTCCGAGACTTGAAGCTTAAAGATCCAAACGCAGTTTAATTGAGAGGGGTAATCCAAAATCATAATCCAATCCATAGGCCAAGGTCAAAACAAGCAGGCAGTCCAAACAAACAAACACAAAACAAGACAGAAAACAAAGGCAAAGGGAAATCTAGGACACGGGGTGAGTGAAACAGGCTAACAAGACACATTTGAATGAGTTCAGGGATATTGAGTCCAGGCAATGATTTATGGGAAATGTAAAATCAGGAAATCTTGACGGTGGAAGCATAAAAGTCTTCTTCTTTTTTTTTTTTTTTGCACCAAACACCAAATGGCAGGTATATGGTGTTCACATCTATCTTTTAACAGGATTTATTTCCAGGTATTATTTTATTTTTATTTTATATTATTGTATTTTATTATTATTTATTCATTCATATAGTAAACCATATTCTAAATAAACTACAAACCAAAAAAATACATATTTCTTTTGTCATTGCATTCTTTCTTAGTTCACTCAGTCACATTCCTGACTGAATGGCTCATTATGCGGCTCATTAGGGTCAGGGTCTTAATCTCCTCAGGTGTGAATCACAGCAAGATTCATGCCTCCCCGCATATGACCCTTCTAAACAAAAAGTGTCTTAGAAATTTAAAATCAATACATTGTTTTTTGTGATTGAGTAGGCAGAATGAATTCAACATCACTTTGATGCAAAAACTCTAGACTAAAATATACAGTTCCCAAAAGTCTTGTGAAAAAAATATGTGTAGTATGTGTTTTGAGGCCTTATTTCTGTCATAGTTATCTGCTGCAGTACTCTTTAACAGCCACCAGAGGGTACTCCATTTCCCACAATGCATCACACACTCACTCACACAAATGCACACTACATTCCCCACCAGCCGCGCACTGAACTGCCTACTCAGAAGTGCCTGCCTTCCCCGATGCCACTGCAGAAGTCGTTCCTGAACTGTCTAGCTGTCGCAACATTACCAGAAGGAACGTCCCAGTCCGAGCTTTGGAGAGTATTCTTGAGCTCCTCCCCAATCCTGTTACGGGCCTAGAGGCCAACACTAATCTCTCTGTGCTTTAAGTTCCAGTTTCTCCCGATCTACCATGGTGGTTACCAGAATGTGGTTGTCTGCTCCACCATGGGGGTCCTCAAGCCCATCTGCACTGCGGTGTTGCTCGTCTGCTCCTCCATGGCCGACTGCTCAGCCTGTTCCACCCTAGCAGCCTGCTCAGCCTACTCAACCTGTTCTGCCCTGGCCGCCTACTCAACCTGTTCCGTCTTGGCCGCCTGCTCAGCCCCAATCTTCATGTCCTCTTCCGCTCCATGGACCTGGCCCTCCAGCCTGCCCCTTAGCCCACCTCCGCTTCACCTCCCTCCTGGACGTCAGTTGGTTTTGTTTAGGAGTGTCTGGAAGCCACTCCTTAGGAGGGGGGCTATATCAGGATTATCCGCTGGAGTGCCCTTTAAAAGCCACCAGAGGGCACTCCACTTCGAACTATTGCCTCATCACCAGGACTCCATTTCCTACAATGCATCACACACTCACGCACACACATGTACAGTACATTCCCCAGCAGCCCCGTACCTTGGCACTGATTACCTCAGCCAGCTGCAGCTCATCACCTGGACTATTTAAGAGACTCTATGACCTGCACACATTGCGAGGTCTTGTTTTCCCTGTGGTTACATTTCTGAGCATTATTTCCTGTGTTTGCCTGCCTGTTACTGACCCTTTGGATTACCTCTTACAACCCTTTGCTGCCTGTCTCTTCAACCTTCTGCCTGGACATTGTTTGTGAATGTTTTCTGCCTGACCTGATCATTGCCTGTAACCTGACCACGTATCTGCCTATCATGCATTACTCCTGTTTGCTGTTGTTTTGACCATTGCCTGTTTGACTACGCTGTCTTTATTAATAAAGCCTGCACTTGGATCTACACCCATGTTGTCATGCACCCCTTCATTACAATTTCAGTGACTTATTTTTTTTTTGTTTATTTTTTTCAAAAAACAGTGTAATGAGACTTTTGTCATTAATATATTTATAAGCATCTGAAAAAGCACAAATATCAGGATATGTCAAAACTACTTCAGGGCCCCAAATTAGCTTCGGACCCCAGAGGATTAAAAAAAACTTAGTAGTTGTGTTGTTTTGAATTTAAGATATATGATTTGTTATTTGTGTCATTTGTAAATAAATATGAAGAGACAAGAAACATTAACAGTAATTTTCAGCATATTAGGCATACAAATAAGAGTGAACATGCATATTTTAAAACAAAATATTATTTGCAAAGAGTTGAAATGCATTACTTTGCAATGTGTTCTATTTGCTAATAAATTCTTCATTTCCCTCAAATACCTTTAAATACTTTTTAAAATTAATTTAATTGTAAAATAACAAAATTGCTTATTTTAGCAGAAAACTGCAGGGAGCTAATGACAATAAAATAAGTGAGTTATTATTTAAAAATAAGGAGTTATTATTTAAAAATATTTCTCATTAAAAAAAATTGAGAAAATATTTGGTATGTGCTGCATATTCAATTCCACATTATAAGTGGCCCAAACTCACGAACAGGAGTTCATGTGCAGCAGTATTTACTGCAATGGACTCAAACTCAGCTCCTGTGAGGCCACTGCTCTGCAGAGTATATTTCCACCCTAATTTATCTGATCCTAGTGATCAAAGTCTTCAGGATTAGGACACGTAGGTAGGTGAGTTGGAGCTGCAGGACAGTGGCTCTTCAGGAGTTGAGTTTGTAACCACTGATTTACTGTGAATCGAGGTGCTCTGAAACACTGAAAACAGGATCATGAGTTGCTCGCGTGTAAGTCAGTGCTGTGCAATGTTTCACTCTAAAATACGGGCCATGTAAGAATACATATTTATATAATTACACCACAACCTCCAAAATTCATAAAAAATTAAAATTCATACTATTATTAAAATTATTAAAATTCCTGCTTTTCTGGTTTGCTACTATTCAGACACTCTTGCTTACTGCCCCGCGCTTTCCTCTATCTCTTTTATATTCACAAGAAACTTTTTAACTGGAAGATTTTTGTTTGAAGATGTTTGTTTTTTTGGCATAAGCTCACCCCTGACAATTTTGCTCCAGAGTTCTTGTTCCTATCTTTATGAAATTGTTAATTGTTTTTATATTACCAACGAGAAAATCCTACTGCATTAAAAAAGAAGAAACGAACAAAAGAACCAAGAAAATAAAAAAAAGTAATTAATTGTTGTTTCATTCCCTGCCCTAGACCAGGGATCGTAACAACATTATTTTATATGTACTCTTTTAACTATTTTTCTTGTTTTTATTATATTTTTTATTTTTAAATATTTTTATATATTCAAATCTTTTATGCATCCTCTTTTTATTCCTGTTTTAATGCATTTTAAAATCTTCAAATTTCTCTGGTAAGAGTTAGAGTGAGGAGTGATCCATGATGGTTGAAACTCTGTGGTGACTAATGTGGGACATTAGTAATCCTTGGAGTCTTACTGAGATGATAATGGTGTCCCGTACACAGCCACTAGATGGCAGTACAAGCTTGTTCAGTGCTATCAGAAACCATGCACAATATAGATGGTTTTGAAAACGCAATATTTTACAGTTTTAGTACTTGTTTAAGGCCATTTTGTAATTTCAATCTGCACACAGTCCACTACCATCCCTCCAGCCCTAACAATATTTTTCTCAGATTTATGCAGTCCATGTGGGTCTTATCTCTCAACTCTGAAAATGCAAACATCTGTATAAATATATAAAAATATCACTCCTTCAGATCCCACATTCTGTTACAAAATCATTTATTCTCATAGTATTTTGTTATTATTTTAAAACCATTTACCTCAATATTGCCAGATTGCAGTGTGGGCTCTTCAGTCCATCAGAAAGAAGCTTCACTCCAGAATCCTTCAGGTCATTGTTACTCAGGTCCAGCTCTCTCAGGACAGAGTTTGAGGATTGTAGCGCTGAAGACAAACTCTCACAAGACTGAGCAGTGAGATTACAACTGTGGAGTCTGTGTAGAGAGTAATGCAATAGTAATGCTTATTAGATAGAGTTTATAATCTGAAGCATAGATCATTTGGAAAATCTTTTGACTGAAGTGACGTAAGCGAAGCTAAAAAACATCCTCTTAATAAAATAACCATTTTTTTGACCAAATTAAGAATAATAAAATGGGTAAGACTCAGGTACTTGAGTTTTGCCTAAAGCCTGACCCAGCTTGCCTGATGATGGAGATACGTTGGCATTTAATAACATCACACACTGATACATTTACATTTATTAATCTGAACAGTCTTGACCATCAAATCACCTGTGTAAGACCCAATTAAAATTACTAACAGTTTATGTAAATGATTGTAAAGAAGACTCTTACAGTGCTCTTCTGGTGTTTTTGATTACTGGCAGCAGTCTTCCCACTGCTTCATCTGATCTTCTGTATTTCTGCAGTTCAAGGGCCTCTTGAGTCTCTTCTGACATCTGGAGCACAAACACCAGACCAGACCACTGAGCAGAGGAAAGCTTCTGTGCTGAAAGATTTCCTGAGCTCAGATTCTTCTGGATTTCCTCCACAAAGTCATCTTCCAGTTCACTCAGACAGTAGAAGAGATTGATGGTCCTCTCTACTGATTTCTCCTTCTCTATCTTCATTTTGATAAAGTCAGCAGTGTTTTTCAGGTTCTCTGTTTTGAGTTCCAGTCCTGGCAGCAGTTCCTTCAGGTCACTCTGATTGGACTCCAGTGAAAGACCCAGAAGGAACCGGAGGAAAAGATCCAGGTGTCCGTTCTTGCTTTCTAAAGCCTTGTTGATTGCAGCCTTATGAAGCTGAAACAGTGGCTTTTTAGTTAGTTTGTCTGTCATTTTTTTCCAGGATTGAAGAAATGGGTTTGCTTTCTTGTTTTTGTTATTAAAAAACACATAGAGAGCAGCAAGGAATTCCTGTACACTGAGATGAACAAAGCTGTAAACGTTTCTTTTTGAAACCTTTCCCTCCTGAAAGATCTGAGTGCATAACCCAGAGTAGACAGACCCTTCACTGACATCTAGTCCACATTTCTCAAGATCTTCTTTGTAGAAAATCAGTTGACCTTTCTGCAGCTGCTGAAAGGCCAGTTTCCCAAGCTTCAGAATAATCTGATCAAAGGATATTGCATTGGCTTTAGGTTCAGGGTCATCACAGTATTTTTCTTCCATTTGCTGCTGCTGAGAATTTAAGAAGTTTGTGTACATCTCTGTGAGAGTTGTTGGTGTTTTATTTTTGTTATTGCTCTCTCGAGCCAGTAGAGGCTGAAGAACTGTAAGACAGATCCAGCAGAAGACGGGGATGTGGCACATGATGTACAGGCTCCTGGATTTCTTGATGTGACTGATGATGTTTTCAGAAACCTCAGAAGTGCTGTTTTTGATGAAGTATTGCTCTTTCTGCTCATCATTAAATCCTCGCACTTCAGTCACCTGATCAATGTAGTTTCGGGGTATCAGACTGGCTGCTGCTGGTCTGCATGTGATCCAGATGAGAGCAGAGGGAACCAGATCTCTCTTGATCAGGCTTGTAACTATCTTACTCACTGTTGTTTTTTTGTGAACATTTGTAAATCTGCCACCCTCTTTAAAGTTCAAAGGAAAGCGACATTCATCCAGCCCATCAAAAATGAACAAGACCTTACCATCTCCTTCAGGAAGAGAGGGCAGTTCTTTAGGATCACTAAAGAAGCATTCGTGAATCAGTCCCATGAGACTGCAGTTTTCTGTAATCAGGTTTAGCTGACGGAACGGCAGAGGAAAAATGAAGGCTATTTTCTGATTTTCTTTTCCTTCAACCCAGTCAAGGATGAACTTATTGACAGAGACAGTTTTTCCCACTCCTGCGATTCCCATTGTGAGCACTCTTCTGTTTTGTCGACCTGTGTCACGTTGTACTTTAAACATTTCATTACACTCAATTGGTTTCTCCTTGGCAGTCAATCCATTGCTCCTCGATTCAATCTGTATCACCTCGTGGTCATTCACTCTTCCTCCTGTCACATTCTCCACCACATATAAATCAGTGTAAATATCGTTCAGGTATTCTTGATTACTCATCTGTGAATTACCAACCAATATCCGCTTATACTCCTGTTCTAATTTGTCTTTCAATTTGCAGGTGGTTGTTGTGAAATTATGACGAGCAGCTTGAGTGCCAGCTTCAGTTGAGCCTTTAAGAAAGATGGAAGACAAAGAGGGAAAAATACTAAAGCTGAGCATACAGTGTGTACACACTATACGGTCTGATCATCAAGCTGTGACTTGACTGCTCACACTATTCCTGTGAAATTTGTGCGATAAACCCTTGTGCCAGGTTGAAGTGAAAGACCATGATATCATGTAATATCAAATATCGATAAAGAGAATTTAGCATTTACAATTTATATTATTATTATTATTATTATAGGGGTAAGTCTAGTTTTATTATTAAATTGATAATAAATTTATCGCAATAATTTCATAGCATATAACCAATGCGCTGCGAGAATAATAAAAGATTACATTAGTTTACTCATTGAAAACATTTACTATAACTAGTAACTACTATATAACTACTATATTTAGATTCTTCTCTCATCGACTCTGAGAGAATTTGAGCCATTAATGCGGCACCAGTTGCCGAAAGCTCATCAGTTTTTACTTTTATTTTCTGTAGTGAATAATTAACTGGGGTTTGAGTCTTCTTTACTGTAATAATTCTCGTTCAAAGTCTGGACATTGCTTTTGTGATATACACTGATATGCCTCCAATATTGCGACATGACATTTTCTTTTTTCATCTGACCATCCCATTGCCGGTCGGGAGTGGTTAATCTCCTCTCATTTTAAAAATATTAACAATATATATTTAAAATATATAAAAAAATCATGTGGTTGTAGTGTAGAAACTTAGAAACACAATGGCTATGTTTACATGCAACCAAAAATCCATTTGTAATTGGTTTGATGGCTCAAACGGACTGAAAAGCCTTCATGTAAACACCTTAATCAATCTAATTGAGTTTGATCTGACTGAAATTTGATCGGATTGGAAGGGGTGGTTTATTCCTTTTCTAATCTGATCAAGAGGACATGTAAACACTTGATTGGATTCAAACCGAAACTGCAACGTTGTATACATGTGCAATGACAAAAATGGCAAAATTACGTATAACACACGGAACAAGCTTCAGTTGTTGTTAAATAAAATGTCATAAATGAATATTCTCTTGCCACTCATGTAGCAGAACAACGTCCTATCTGCCCTCACTTCACACTCTCATCCACAACCACTTCATTTTGGGCACAGGAAGGGATGTTTTTACTGATTGATAAATATGAGCAGCACAGCTCGTCATCTTCTAATCAGGACCAGAAATAGATAAATATTAAGTGCTCTCTTTAAAATAAGTAAAAGAGTCAATGTAGGTGAATAGTATGTGCAAACATCAGAAACTCTGTATATTTGGGCAGTGTGCACAAAAAATCAATTCTGATTAGAAGCTTGTGACAATTAAATGCGTGCATCAACCCAATCACTTTATTTAGTGTTCATGTAAATGCTGTTGTCGGATTTGTCATGAATGAATTCAATTCATTTGAAACAAAAGTTGTACATGTAAACACAGGCAGTGAAGCAGAAGCCACAAGTCTGCTCATGCTTAATTTCAAATCTGAGGATGTTACCTCTAAATATATGAATTTTATGAAACATTTTCTTAGACCATGTCATGTGTGTTTTTACAGAAGTTCTAATAAGAGGCTAATAAAAAATGCTCCTTGTAAGCTCTCTTGCAGTCTATTGTCTATGTTTGGTGTGGCGAACTGCTGCATTCATTGTTCTATCGTTCTCAGTCGACAAACATTTCACGCCTCTGCTGGGTATGAGACCTAATCTTCATTATTTTTTTATCATTATACTTATATTTTTATTAAGAGGCTATTAGCCTTTATTCTGGCATTGCAGAATTGTTTGAAAGAAAATGTTTTGTTTTGTTTTCTAGAAAGACAATTTATAGTAAATAAAATGTATATTGGTATCAAAATGATGTGGATGGGAAAGCCATGTTTAGAATCTCTCATGCAATTTGAAAATAAGCCAAATCGTATATAAATCACATACAATCATTTAGTATCTTAATTGCGTATTTATTAGCTTCATGTTTCACGTGTCTTTGGGTGTCCTATTTACGAAACTGACTATGGAAGTGTAATAGGAGTTCGTCATCGAAAGATGTTCCTACAACATTTCGTCATTTAACAGACGCTTTTATCCAAAGCAAGTGAGGAATACAAACAAGCGATTCTTCATGAATTGGCAAATAGACACAGGAAGTGCTTACAATACAAGTTTCATACAGTGCACAGTACCATAAGCTTTTTTTTTTTATGAGGGGATTAAATGTTCACAGAAGAGATGAGTTTTCAGCTGTCTCTTGAATATTGCCAGGGATTCTGTGTTCCTGATGAAAGTAGGGAGATCATTCCACCAGCAGGGAGCAGTGAAGGAGAATGTTCTGGAGAGTGATTTTGTGCCTCTCTGTGACGGTACCACAAGCCTTCGTTCCTTTAGTGATCGCAGGCTTCTGGTGGGGACGTAGCGTTGTAGCAGTGTGTGGAAGTAGGAAGGTGCAGAGCCTGTGGTGGATCTGTAAGCAAGCATCAGCGCCTTGAACTTGATGCGAGCAGCGAGGGGTAGCCAGATGAAGAGAGATGAAGAGGGGCGTGACATGGGCTCTCTTAGGCTCGTTGAAGACAAGGTCTCATTTAACTTACAACAATGACAAACCCTGGTTCACTGCAAAACTCAGCCAGCTCCATCATGCCAAAGAAGATGCTCACAGAAATGGGGACAGAGCCTTGTACAAACAGGCCAAATACACACTGGAAAAGGAGATCAGAGTGGCTAAGAGGAATTATTCCGATAAGCTTCAGAATCAGTTCTCCTCTAATGACACAGCTTCAGTGTGGAAAGGTCTGAAAGTCATCACCAACTACAAGACACCATCCCACAGCACTGCGGAGAATCAACAACTGGCAGACGACCTGAACGAGTTCTACTGCAGGTTTGAAAGACCACCATTAACACCTTCAACAACCCCCCTCTCCCCCACCCCTCCACTTCAGTTCAGTGAAGATGACGTGCACCAGGTCTTCAGAAAGAACAAGAGAAGAAAGGCACCAGGCCCAGACAGCGTCTCACCAGCCTGTCTGAAAACCTGCGCTGACCAGCTGGCCCCCATCTTCACACAGATCTTCAACAGATCACTGGAGCTGTGCGAAGTCCCCTCATGCTTCAAACGCTCTACCATCATCCCTGTCCCAAAGAAATACAAAATCACTGGACTTAATGACTACAGACCTGTGGCTCTAACGTCTGTGGCCATGAAGTCATTTGAAAGACTGGTTCTGGCTTATCTGAAGGACATCACTGGACCCTTACTGGACCCCCTGCAGTTTGCTTACCGAGCAAACAGGTCTGTGGATGATGCAGTCAACATGGGACTGCATTATGTTCTCCAGCATCTGGACAGACCAGGGACTTATGTGAGGATCCTGTTTGTGGACTTCAGCTCTGCTTTTAACACCATCATCCCGTCACTTCTCCACCCCAAATTAACTCAGCTCTCCGTGCCCACCTCTGTCTGTCAGTGGATCACCAGCTTCCTGACAGACAGACAGCAGCTAGTGAGACTGGGAAAATTCTCATCCAGCACCCGCTCCATCAGCACCGGCGCCCCTCAGGGCTGTGTTCTCTCCCCACTGCTCTTCTCCCTCTACACCAACGACTGCACCTCTAAAGACCCTTCTGTCAAGCTCCTGAAGTTTGCAGACGACACCACACTGATCGGACTCATCCAGGATGGTGACGAGTCTGCTTACAGACTGGAGGTTGAACAGCTGACTGTCTGGTGCAGTCTTAACAACCTGGAGCTCAACACGCTCAAGACGGTAGAGATGATCGTGGACTTCAGGAGAAACCCCCCTGCTCTCCCCCCACTCACCATCATGAACAGCACTGTGGCTGCAGTGGAGTCATTCAGGTTCCTGGGCACCACAATCTCCCAGGACCTGAAGTGGGACAACCACATTGAGTCCATTGTGAAAAAGGCCCAGCAGAGGTTGTACTTCCTTCGCCAGCTGAGGAAGTTCAACCTACCACAGGAGCTACTGAAACAGTTTGAATCCATCCTCTGCACTTCAATCACCGTCTGGTTCAGCTCAGCTACCAAATGTGACCTCAGAAGACTACAGAGGGTAGTCCGGTCTGCTGAGCGAATCATTGGTACAACCCTCCCCACTCTCCAAGAACTGTACTTATCCAGAGTGAGAAAAAGGGCAAAGAAGATCACTCTGGACCCCTCACACCCAGCACACTCCATCTCTGAACTGTTGCCATCTGGTGGACACTACAGAGCCCTGATCACCAGAACGACCAGACACAAGAACAGTTTCTTCCCTCATACAATTCACCTCATGAACAATTGATAAACACGGAGCACACAAAACTATTACACACTGTTTACTTAAAACACTTATTTATATCATCCTTTTCTGATGGAGTCCTTGCAGCTAAGTCCTCATACTTCCACGACAAAATCAACGGCGCTACAAACACACGCTCACTCTTCAAGACATTCAACACACTCCTCTGTGCCCCTCCACCACCTCCCACCACATCTTTAACTGCTGATCGATTTGCCAAGTTCTTCACTGACAAGACATCTTCCATCAGCAGCCAGTTCTCTACACCACCCACACAGGAACTCAGCCCCTCCTCATCCACTAATCTTCTCCCTTCCTTCTCCCTTCTCACGGAGGCGGAAGTATCAAAACTTCTCCTCTCCACTCATCCCACCACCTGCCCTCTAGACCCCATCCCCTCACACCTTCTACAAGCCATCTCTCCCACTCTTTTACCAGCACTTACACACATCATTAACTCGTCTCTCCACACAGGCACTTTCCCTACCACATTCAAGCAGGCTCGAGTAACCCCACTGCTTAAAAAACCCATGCTAGACACATCACTCGTGGACAACTACAGACCTGTCTCTCTCCTACCATTCATATCAAAAACACTTGAACGAGTTGTATTCAACCAGGTGTCATCCTTCCTCACACAGAACGACCATCTGGACATCAACCAATCTGGTTTCAAGAGCGGCCATTCAACAGAGACTGCGCTACTGGCTGTCACGGAATCCCTGCGGATTGCTAAGGCTGGTTCCAAATCATCTGTTCTCATCCTACTGGATCTATCTGCTGCCTTCGACACCGTAAACCATCAAATTCTTCTGTCCACCCTCTCGTCACTGGGCATCTCAGGTACTGCGCTTCAGTGGTTTGAGTCCTATCTCACAGGTAGGTCTTTCAGAGTTGCCTGGGGAGGGGAGGTATCCAAACCTCATGAACTGTTCACTGGGGTTCCTCAGGGTTCAGTTCTTGGTCCCCTCCTATTCTCCATTTATACTACATCACTGGGTCCCATCATACAGGCACATGGTTTCTCCTACCACTGCTATGCTGATGACACACAACTCTACCTGTCCTTCCAACCAGATGATTCCACAGTAGCTGCACGGATCTCAAGCTGTCTGGCGGACATCTCGACGTGGATGGAAGAACACCACCTGCTGCTCAACCTGGCAAAGACTGAGCTTTTAGTCTTCCCTGCCACTCCTACTCTTCAACATGACATCAACATACAGCTTGGTACAACCACCATTACCCCATCAAAGTCGGCCAGAAATCTTGGAGTTATCTTCGATGACCAACTGACCTTCAGAGACCACATCTCAAAGACGGCGCGGTCGTGCAGATTTGCACTTTGCAACATCAGGAAAATCCGTCCCTTCCTGACTGAGCACGCAACACAACTGCTCGTCCAGGCCCTGGTCATTTCAAGGCTTGATTACTGCAATGCTCTTCTGGCTGGTCTGCCGTCAAGTGCAATCAAACCTCTTCAAATGATCCAGAACGCTGCTGCACGTCTTGTCTTCAACGAGCCTAAGAGAGTCCACGTCACCCCCCTCTTCATCTCTCTGCACTGGCTACCCCTCGCTGCTCGCATCAAGTTCAAGGCGCTGATGCTTGCTTACAGATCCACCACAGGCTCTGCTCCTCCTACCTCCACACACTGCTACAACGCTACGTCCCCACCAGAAGCCTGCGATCACTAAAGGAACGAAGACTTGTGGTACCGTCACAGAGAGGCACAAAATCACTCTCCAGAACATTCTCCTTCACTGCTCCCTGCTGGTGGAATGATCTCCCTACTTTCATCAGGAACGCAGATTCCTTGGCAATATTCAAGAGACAGCTGAAAACTCATCTCTTCCGTGAACACTTAATCCCCTCATTAAAATAAAAAAAAAAAAAAAAAAAAAAAAATCCTTCCCCCTTTTTCCCTTCCTACTCCTAGCTTATGGTACTGAGCAATGTATGAAACTTGTATTGTGAGCACTTCCTGTGTGATTTGCCAATTCATGAAGAATCGCTTGTTTGTTTTCCTCACTTGTAAGTCGCTTTGGATAAAAGCGTCTGCTAAATGACTAAATGTAAATGTAAATGTATATTTAAAATTTGCACACATCACAACTGTACATTCAATCTATCTATGTCATAACTGTACATACAAGTGTCTATATTGTATATTTGTATTTTTATTCTTTTATTCTTTTTATTATTTGTGTGTTTTCTTGCCGCTGTCACTCTGTTGCACTGTGGAGCTTCTGTCACTAAAACAAATTCCTAGTATGTGTAAACATACCTGGAAATAAAGATCTTTCTGATTCTGATTCTGAAAACCATTCTAAACGGACTTGTAATCAAAGTCATAATCATAATTCCATGTCATGCATTCACACTATACATGTGACCTGTTATGAGCAGATCACTCACAATTCATGTAATTGTTATAACTTTTGAATAGTTGATTGAAACTGTGCCTTGTTTAGTATGTATTTAAATCTCAAATTTACAACTCAAAGGTCGGTTTGAATGAAATCTGTGTAAAATGTATCGTACTCTTTTTACGATACACTTTTAAGCGGACTTTTTTGGCCGCTTTTTTGGCCGCTGTGCGAACATCGTAGGTCCGATCGCTTAAAAAAGTCATAGCACACCTCTCCTCAATGAGCCGGTCGAGTTGACACCTCATTCATGGTGGTGTCTTATTAATGGTGCCTTTGGCAAGCACCATTAATGAATGACAACCGCAATACTGCTGCGGCCCACAGTTTGGGAAGCCCTGTCTTACTGTTACACTGATGGTGGTTTACCTGGTTTTACTCTGTGTTCCTCTGCTGTCTCCAAGCATTTCTGTTGATCTGTGAGGAGACAGAAAAAATAAATATAGAATGGTAGAAATAAACAGAAGTTAAAGAAAAATATTAAGTAACATTTCATTATAGCACTAAAAAAGTTTCAACAAGATGTTTTGAACTTCAGCCCTTTGATTTTACAGTATCTGTCAAATGACTGTGAAACAGGCTAAACCTGTAAGTGGAGTGACAGTCATTCTGGGCTGATAATTTAGAGGGTATGTGTTAAAGTCCTGCATGTACTCTGACTGTTTGCATTGTAATTTGTGTAATGTTGGCTTCGGCCTGCAGCTGTAGTTACCTTTAAGTTTGTCCTCTAACTGTTTAGCCAGTTGGTTTTCCTCCATTTTTCTCAGGATATGCAGTGTAATCTGTACAGCTCCTTCTGGTCCACGATGTGAAACTATTTGATCTACTGTGTCGATAGCATCTGCCTTCTCCAGGGCAGCAGTTGAAGCAAGACCATCATTCTTTAAGTACCATTTAAACTTCTTGAGTTTTTCACTGTCTAGATCCTCCAGTGTCTCCAGAAGCTGGTTTGGAATAGACATCATCTTCCGTCACTGACTCTTCTACTGGACAACAAGAAAAAGATTTGTCTTTTTATCCCACTTGTACGACCAACACTGAAAACAGCAGTTTTACAAACATGAAGATGGCTGTATACCAGGGTTATCCAATGTCCAGAAAAGTTTAGCTCTAACCACAAATAAACATCTGAACCAGCTAATAAAAGTCTCACTGGGCAAACTAGAAACCTCTAGGCAAGTGTGTTGAGGCAAGTTGGAGCTAAACTCTCCAGGACAGTGTCCCTTCAGGACAGACTTTGGAGTATTTAAACTAAGCAAATGACATCTGTAAGCGAATTAACCCTCTGAGGTCGGCCGTCACGCCCGCGTGATTTACTCACTTTTTTCTTGTCAGTGTGAAAGAGACTCAAAATGCTCCGTCAATTTTGAACATACAATTAAGAGATATATACCATTGCAATCTGTGAAATGTCTACTTTTACTTGTGCACACTCATAGTAAAAACAAAATGTTGTGCTTTTTGCAAAATAAACAAAACTAACATGATGCGTAAGCTGCGATCTCTCTCCGAATGAAATCCATTCTGATAGTCATAAGAAAATGAACGGTAACTTCGTGAATACTATTCACACAAATATGAAACGCATGTCTAAATAAACATTGAAATGTCAGGTTTTAAATCATGTAAGTCAAATCTAAAACAAATATTCTCTGTTTATGTAATCTGTTTGAAAACGGAGAGAAATCAGTCGTTCGCGAGCCAGCTCATTATCTGTAATGTGACCACGCCCACGGAGAGCGCGTGCTATTCAAACACAAATTCTGAGGCGATTACTGTAACAGAGAGTTAACGCCCACATAACATTCTTAGTTCAAGATGCTTCACAGCTTTGGCCTTTGGATGGGCCGTTAGCCACTGGGGGAGTGTCTTTTGTCTCCCCTGGTGTGAATTGCTAATGTATTCATGGCCATCACCACTCCCACGCATACAGCAGTGGTGACACAAAAACTGATTTACAACATTTAAATCATTATATTGTTGTTTGTGTTGAAGCATTCAGAATGATTTCCACATCATTGTGTAGTAAAAATTCTAGCCTACAAGCTTGATAACTCAAAAGTCTTGTGAACAACTATTCAGTATGTGTTTTATGGCCTTATAGCAAGGGCATTTTTTTTTGCCAAAACTTACTAACCACGCATAATCTTTATTTGTAAAAAGATGCAAACATGTACATCTATTTTGCTTACATATTATTGTAGCAGAGTTTGTGCTGAATACAGCAAAATTACATGTTGGCCAATAGTATGTTATAAGTAGCTGAAATAAGCACAAATGTCAGAGCATGTAAAACTACTCCAGGACCCCAAATCAGCCTCAGACTCCAGAGGGTTAAGCTCAAACGAAATTATTAATTAATTTATTTATAGGAAATTCTAAACAAGTCACTTATTTTACGACCGAGCAACTGAATCGTCCAGTGTTTATTTGCATGGGCCATAACTGTCACGATTATCAGGTGAAGTGCCCATGATGACCACTAGAGGGCACTTCACCATGAACTACTTTTCACTCACTCACACTCACATTCAGTCACACAGACTACATTTCCCATAAGCCCCTCACCCAGTTACTGATCACCCCGCCAGCTTTAGCACATTACCTTAACACTAATTACAATCACACCACTATAAGAGCACTACTCACACACACACACACACACCGCAAAGTATTACCTACGTACCAATTCCGAGCATTCATCCTATGTTTATTTTTCAGGTTTCGATTTTGCCTGTTTCCTGATTGTTTGCTGCCTGTCCTTTTATTCACTGCCTGTTTTCTGACCACAATTCTGATTATCCCCATATGCCTATTTGCCCTGTATTGACTATTGCCTGTCTGACTACGTCTTCCTTTAATAAACTGCATTTGGATCTCTACCCGCTGACTCCTTCGTTACAGAATACTTTGCCACCCAAGATCCAGCAGCTTTGTTTGCAGTCTCAGTCAAGAAATGGATTACTACGATCAGCTACTGCAGCTTTGACAGGGAAACGCATCGATTGAGGATTATGTCTCCAAGTTCTGTGAGTTATCAAATCATGTCCCATATGATGAGAAGGCTTTCAAGTGTTTTTTCTGTCATGGACTCAATGAATCTCTTAAGTCCTGGTTACCTGATGAGAACTTTGAGTGTGGCCTGATCGAATTTATGGACTATGCGCTGCTATCGTCTGGGTCATCATTCACTGTGGGAGAAGCAGAATCTGATCTGATAGAATCACCAGCCGAACCCGTTGTGGTAATCTCAAGCCCTGTCTTTCCTGAACATTTCTGTCCTGTGGCTTCCAGCCCTGAACCCAGTCACAACATGGCGACCATAGTTGAACCGGATCACAAAATAGCGGATACCAAACCTGAGCCCAGTCATAACATGGTGGCCGCAGCCATTCATCCAGAGTCACGGCGGCCGCAGCCGTTCGTCCAGAGTCACAGCACCGCAGCCGTTCGTCCAGAGTCACAGCACGCTGCAGCCGTTCGTCCAGAGTCACAGCACGCCGCAGCCGTTCGCCCAGAGGCAAGTCAAGTCTTCCCAGATCAACGTGAATCAAGTCAAGTCATCCCAGATCAACGTGAATCAAGTCAAGTCTTCCCAGATCAACGTGAATCAAGTCAAGTCTTCCCAGATCAACGTGAATCAAGTCAAGTCATCCTAGATCATCATGAGTCAAGTCAAGTCGTCTTAAATCATCATGAGTCAAGTCAAGTCATCCCAGATCAACATGAATCAAGTCAAGTCGTCACAGATCACTGTGAGTCAAGCCAAGTCATTGTAGATCAACGTGGACCAAGTCAAGTCATCCTAGATCATTGTGAACAGAACAAAGGTACCATTGATCAACCCCAGTCATGACAAAAACGCAAACCACGCCGTAAAAAGGCCGCTTCAGCGCCCCGCGAACCTGCTCCAATGCCTCACAAACCCGTTCCAGTGCCCCATCAGCCTACTACTAAAGCCACACCAGCCCTGCAACACACGGTTCAAGTCACGCCAGCCCAAGCCATACCTACTCAGCAGCCCATGTCTCAAACCACGCCTATCCAACAGTCAACGGTTCAACCAATGCCTGCCAAGCTGCCAACGGTTCAAGCCACGGCTGTCCAGCAACACACGGCTCAAGTCACACCAGCCTAAGCCATACCTACTCAAAAGCCCATGGCTCAAACCACGCCTATCCAACAGCCAACGGTTCAAGCCACGCCTGTCCAGCAACCCACGGTTCAAGTCACGCCAGCCCAAGCCATACCTACTCAGCAGCCCATGGCTTAAACCACGCTTATCCAGCAGCCAATGGTTCAAGCCATGCCTGCCAAGCCGCCAACAGTTCAAGCCACACCTACCCAGCAGCCAAAGGTTCAAGCCACACCTACCCAGCAGCCAAAGGTTCAAGCCACGCCTACCCAGCCTCAGTCGACTCGCGTCACGCCTGTTCAACCGCTGTCGGCTCACATTACGTCTGTCTAGCCTCAGTCGACTCAGGTCACGCCTGTCAAGCCTCAGACTGCTCAGGTCACGCCTGTCCCGCCTCAGACGGTTCACGTCACGCTTGTCCAGCCTCCAGCGACTGCCCCGTCACGCTTGCTACGCCTGAGCTGATAGACGATGCATCCCTGTTAATAGGGACTATAGTCATTGCTTGTGTGTGGGCAACACACACATCAGTAGCAGCTTTGGACCAACCACAAGGAATCAATCCTGAGTTGGTCCCTGAGCACTCCAGCACAGCCCAAGAGGACGCTCCCAAGTGCGCTACCAAGTCAGTCCCTCAGTCTGCAGTTTTGTCTGAGTATACAACTGTAGAACCTCCAGAGGTGGCAGCAACTGCTGCAGAACCTCTAGAGGTGAACCTCACTATCTATCATCCATGAACTGTCTGTCATCTACGAACTGTCTATCATCCATGAACTGTCTGTCATCTACAAACAGTCTATCATCCATGAACTGCCTGTCAATCCTGAACTGTCTGTTACCCCTGAACGGTCTGTCACCCCAGAACTCTCTATCACCCCCAGAACTCTCTGTCACCCCCAGAACTCTCTGTCAGCCCCGAACCCGTATGACTGCCTGGTCTACCCTGTTGCGGTCCTAGCACGCTCTACTAACCACCTTTTGTTTGAGATTACAGTCTCTCTTGAACATCCCTGGGGACCTCGAAATCCGTCCTGGTCGCCCACACAGCCTGTTCCGCCCTGGTCATTCGCTCAGCCTGTTTCGCCCTGGCCGCCTGCACAACCTGTTCCGCCCTGGTCGTCTGCACAGCCTGTTCTGCCCCGGCCATCTGATCACCCTGCTCCCCCCTGGACATCTGTGCAATCACCTCCACTCCATGGACCTGGTCCCCCGTTCTGCCCCTTAGCCCCCCCCCTCCAGGACTACTTCTGTTAGGAGTGTCTGGAAGCTACTCCTTGGGGGGGGGGCCTCACCCAGTCACTGATCACCCCGCCAGCTGTAGCACATTACCTTAGCACTAATTACAATCACACCACTATAAGAGCACTACTCACACACACACACACACACACACTGCAAAGTATTGTGTTACCTACGTACCAATTCCGAGCATTCATCCTGTGTTTATTTTTCCGGTTTCGATTTTGCCTGTTTCCTGTTTCCTGATTGTTTGCTGCCTGTCCTTTTATTTACTGCCTGTTTTCTGACCACGATTCTGATTATCCCCATATGCCTGTTTACCCCTGTTTCGACTATTGCCTACTACGTCTTCCTTTAATGAACTGCATTTGGATCTCTACCCGCTGACTCCTTCGTTACAGTAACTATAAGCTCTGTAGCGGATATGAATATCCAAATATCTTGAAAACATCCTTTAGCAAGGTAACATAGATCGGCAGTTTAAGACATAAATTAAAAGCACATATCACAAGACACTTCTCTTTAAATTATGAATGACACTTTATTGACTATACGAACACATGAACTTAATTCTAACGCAAACACACACGCACACACATTCACACGAGTTGCAAAGAGGAAGGAAGAGGAAAGAATGAGTTTAAGAGAGTGAAACGATGCAAGTTTCTAACAATATATGCATTTCATGAGACCTGATCTGAACGAACCATCAATCACTAATTTAACCCTTTTATCGCTGCTTAGGCAGGGTTATTAGATTTTATATAAATGCACCAGTTCAGCAATAGAATCTGGAGGTACTTGCGCGTGTAGTCTGTCTTTAAATGGGGATTCCGTGTCGGCGTCCTTTGGCTTGGAAAAAGGGGTTCCCCAGGTTCGTTGATTTGTCGAAGGTCTTTTCATCCGGAGTGATGCAGTAGGAAGGCCAATCACTTTCTAGTGTGATGGCAGATGAATGGAGGTTCCCTCGTGGCAGAAGTTTGAAGTTGAGGCAGCAAAGACTGTAGAGTCGTTTAACTTTGCGACAAAACTTAACTTAGAGCACGAGACTCTCAACGGAAAGAAAGAAAAACTAAAGTAAAAGAAAGGAAAGCGAGTGAGACGAGAGTCAGTTGGATGGCTTGAATGAAACTGCGTGGCAGCCCTTCATCGTCTGTTTCTTGCTCTTTGTCTCGATTTAATCTAATTCATTATGATCTTATTCTGCGAGATAGCTTCTGCTAAGCTGCAAACTAAAGAAAAAGAAAACTAAAAAAAAAAGAAAGTAGTGTACTGAGCATTTAAACTGAGGTTTGTCCAACCTCTTTGAGGAGTTCTGACCAATGAGACGTGATCTTTGCTTCAGATGTGAATTTCTCCTCCCCTGGTAATTTATGCCCTGTTATCTGAACTTTCAGAGGGGTACAGAGAGTTCAGTTTAGTCTAGATTACTCTAAAAAGAATACGATGCATTTCACACAGATTTCATTCAAGCCATATTTTGAGTTATGAGAGGGGATTCAGTTTCATTACAAACAACACATACTTTCAATCAAGTATTCAAAAGTTATAACAATTACATGAATTGTGAGTGATCTGCGCAAAACAGGTCACATGTATAATGTGTATACATGACAAGGAATTATGCAGTCGAACGCTGTTTGATTACAAGTCCGTTTAGAATGGTTTTGGAACCATTTAATGCAGTTCATATATAAAGGAGTCTCTGTGGGGTTTTCTGTGGATTTTGATTCTGTGTCACTCAGGGGTCACACAAGGTGGCCTGTTTTATCTCTGTCTTTGATCAAACACTCTGGTGTTATCTTTTTGTGGCTCCAGTTGCATTGTCTTTTAAACATTTGGTCTTTCACCTCAGCTGGGCATAAAGTACTTAGCTGGGGGGTTTTCAGACAGACTGGAACCACGAATACGTTCCCTGATCTTGGGTCCTGTGATGATTTGGGCTGAGAATAGTTTACATGGAATTATGTTTGAATGAATCATTTGGAAGATTCATTTGTCTGGTTCGTCCTCAATTCCTACACATCTGACTGAAGTATGAGCAAGGACCAATTCATTTTATTCCAGACTTGTTTCTAACACAATACATGTAGATAGAGATGTGGTGAATGTGTTGCATAAACAAATAAACCAAATCAATGATAACTCATTAAGCAACACTCTGAATTACTGGCCATTCTACCTGTATGATTGAAACTAAGATGTCCTAAATGTGAAATAGCCTTCTGCTGGTCTGTTTAGCCCCAACCCTGAAAAAAAAAAACATTTCCTGCCCAATCATGTTTGTTGAATGTTAAGTATTAGACAGCGTGTTCCGACGGGAAGGTGACTTCAATGCATACTTTCTATTCTACGTTTAGTAAGCGGCAGTACTGGAAATATAGGGTTCAAGAATGGGGACTCCCTGATGAAGCTAGCATGAAAGATGCTTGGCACAGCTGACAGAATTTTCACTGGCTTGACTGATTCTTTAGTTTCTGGCCTGTTGCATGAAGCCAGTTTCAGTTGATACCTAAGCTTGAGATTAGTGTGAGCAAACTCTGGGTTTATTTTTTTTTCATACTCAAGTAGGTGGATTGGTTTTCAGAGAGTGTTCTTATCCATGGTAATTTACATTACACGGCTAACCTGCTAAAACCAGCAGAGTTTGGTCCAAACTGGACCATCAGCTGTTAGCAAAGTGACATGTGATGCAATAAAGCTACTCTTCCTGTATCTCTCATTTCAAATTAAAGCAGTTTAGAGTGAAATAATTTTAAACAGAATAGCACCCATCTTTTGCTGCTATTATTATGTTAGTGTTTGAATTACAATAATGATAATTCATAATATATTTGAAAAATGATTGTATTATGTAGTTAGTTCATGGGTTCATGACCTCAATACTAGATGACTGCAACGCTCTACTGGGTGGTTGTCCTGCTCGCTTGATAAACAAACTCCAGCTGGTCCAAAACCTTACTAGAACCAGGAAGTGTCACCATATTAGCCCGGTTCTGTCAAAACTGCATTGGCTCCCTATTAAACATTGTATAGATTTTAACATTTTGCTAATTACTTACAAAGCACTAAATGGCTTTGCTCCCCAGTACCTGAGTGAGCTCTTAATGCATTATAGTCCTTCGCGTCTATTACAATCTCAGAATTCTGGCCAGTTGTTCATACCTAGAATATCAAAATCAACCGCAGGTGGTAGATCCTTTTCCTATTTGGCACCTAAACTCTGGAACAATCTTCCTAGCATTGTTCGGGAAGCAGACACACTCTGTCAGTTTAAATCTCTTTAACCTGGCATACACATGACACATTATCTACTTCTAATTCAAATCATAGATTATGTTATAAGCAGAATAGCGCCTACGGTAATATTAGTCTCTCTCTGTTTATCCCGAGGTTTGCTGTAGTCTGCCAGATCCAGGTCATATCCAGATGAGATGAAGGACCTGCGCCTAGACACGACGACAACACAGCCCTGAAGTGTCAACTAAACTATCCCCTGTGAAGGCCTTCTTCCCTTTCCTTTACCTATGTATAGCTAAAACATTAATTATTCCAGTTCACATAGATCCGCAGACACGACTAAATTTTCTGTATTATGTGGATCAGATAAGTAATTTGGCAATGTCACTTTGCAAAACAGACTAAGCATCTGTGCACATACACATTCAAATGTGCAGATCTATAGACTAAACACACAAATGAACAGCAAGAATGCATTTAAGGTCTACAGTTTTCAGTTGGAAAGGTGTCATTTAAGTGGCCGCTAAGTTAATAATTAATTTCTACAACGGGAGTGACTCAATCAAAATCCTACTTTAGCTCGATAATAATATTTTCTTAGAGCTGCTGTGAAGCCAAATCAATCTCTGTCCATTAATTTTCCTATTATCACTGTGAAGCTGCTTTGAAACAATCTGTATCTGAAAAGTGCTATATAAATGAAGATGACTTGAACAGTGATTTCATACAATGTGAACACAATATTAGAATGTGCAGCAGTGATTCACTTAGACACACTTGATCATCTGTTAGATCATGACATAAAGAGGTTTTTTTAGTACAGCTTTAAACTCTCAGAAATACAAAGTGACCAATGACACATCATGCATGAAAACAACTACAGAAAGACGAAAAACTCACCTCACATAACATTTGTAGATCTATCTTTTCTCTCTGAATCGTCGTGTTGAACGGCAGTTCTGAAATTTCTTTCACCTCTACAGAACAATCAGCTGTTTTCAGGAAGAGATGTGAGAATGATAAGAATGACAGTCAGATGTCAACACATGCACTCATTCTGATATGGTTTGTCACTCATTCTAGGGAAACATTCTTTAGAAGCAGTTTTACAAGTTTGTGAAAATGTGTTTTGGACATTAAAAACATAAAGGTGGGTAAGTGTATGTTTTCATTGTCTACTTTTCAATTTGAAATAAGCAGAAAAAAGAAAACTGTGCTTTAATTTGTATTTTCAAATGAAAACTACCCCAAGCTTTTCTCACCCTCAAGCCATCCTATGTGTAAATGACTTTCTTCTTTCTGATTCATACACTCAGAGATATATTAATAAATATCCTGACGCATCCAAGCTTTATAGTGGCGGTGAACAGGATCAATAAATATATGAAGCTCAAGAAAGTGCCTTCATCTACATCCATTCATCATAAACATACTCCACACGCCTCGGGGGGATTAATAAAGGCCTTCTGAAGCGAAATGATGTGTTTCTGTAAAAAAAACAAGTTATGAAGTAAAATATCTAGCTTCCGCCAGACTGCCGTCCGTATTCGAATTACGAAAAAAACGGAGCTGGTTTCGTGTCAGTTAAGCTTTTAGTCCGAAAGTTGAAAAGGGAAGGTGTAGGACGTAGCGTAAGCTTTATGAACTGTGAGAATTTTACACTTTCTTTGTAAGTAGAATACAGAAGGAGGTCTGGCGGAAGCTAGATATTTTACTTCATAACTTGTTAAATATCGCTTCGCTTCAGAAGGCCTTTATTAACCCCCCGGAGCCATGTGGAATATGTTTATGATGGATAGATATCCCAGGAAGCTGGGATAACAAATGCTTACTAAGTCTCCCAGCTCTTTCAACCAGACAGCAAGATTTAAAATGCATTAAAACAGTCAGAAATAAACAAGATGATGCATAAAAGATTGATTTATGTTTTGAGTCTGGATTTTGTGACTACTGTTGGAGCACATCTGATCTCTTCTGGAAGCTGGTTCAGCTGCGGCTGGAATAACAGTTAAAAGCAGACTGTCCTTGCTTTGAGTGAACCCTTGGTATTTCTAAGTGATCTTTTGTGATATGTTAAGTTTATATTATATGATCATATTTACAATGTATTGAGGTCCTAGGTATTAAGTGATTTATAAACAAGTAACAGTACTTTAAAATCAATTCTAACTGCAACTGGAAGCCAGTGCAAGAGCCTGAGGACAGGTGTGTTGTTATACGTTCATATAAAGCTAACTAAACTAATCTGTTAAATAGAAATGAAATGCTGCTCCCCAACACTTTTCCAGAAGTGGGCAGAGCCTTTACAGCTTACTCTGCCAGCAATAAATAAAACATCTGTTTGGCTGGTTTGATTATCATCTCTGTCGTGGACATAATAAATTGTTTGTTTTTTCCATTCGTTTAAGAAGCCTTGTCAATTTAAGCTTCTGATATGTCGTTGCCTCTTCCCTGTCAGTCTGTTGTGCAGTTGGTGCAGTGAACGCATTGCAAAACCTCCATGTTTACGTCCAAGTGCCGACTCATTACTAACCCTTTAACACAGAGGAATATTGCGACATGTTCGTTCCCGGAAGAAAACTAAAGAATTCAATGGAGGCGTTTCAGGGAGTTCAGAAACAGTGTGCACTGATATAGAAAAGTGCTTTGTAACCTTGCAGAGCTTTTTCGTGCTCAGACAGCAATATTACACATAAATAAAGTTGAATATTTGAAAAAACATAACATGTTCTTCAAACAGTCAGCGGTTCCTCACATGAGTCACACCAACACTGACACACAAAAGCAGGCAGACACACGTCAACAAGCTCAAAGTGAGGGAGTCAGTTATACAAGCCGGGATTTGATAAAGAAAGCTACTGTGGATAGACTGAATTATGAATAATATACACTCACATGATCTAAATTAAAGATTTGAATTAAAGTTTGTAAGATGAATGTGTGTATTTATGAAGAGAACGTAGATTCAGCCAAGAGTCGAGAGACACGAGGCATCAAAAAGCTGCTAAAATTACTTTAAAAGATCAAATAATTGCTTTGAGTTTTTTAGCAATCAAAAAAAATTATACACAATATACCAATGCTGTTTGATAAGTCAATGTAAGATCTATGTTAATACATGACACTGTTAAATCTATATATATCAGTCTTTTATGAAGTAGTATTTACTAACCATGAGTAATGATGGTGTAGATGTTTCTTGTTCCTCCACTGAACTTGAACTGTCTTGCTATGGTATGTCTCACATCTATTCTGGAACACACACTAGATACAGTCAATCTACAAGTTTGTTTGTTTTGGGAATGTGTGATCAGGTGGATGACACGTCCTGACACGTCCTGAAATCTGTGCCGCTGCAAGCCAGTTGTAAAATTATTAAAACAAGGCATTTAAGACACTGTTCAAATAAGGTAATGTAATCTTGACTCTTCAATCAACCAACACTAGTTATCACTAGTTTAGTTAACACTAAATAATTGACCATTTTTACTTTTGTGGACAATCCATTCACTGTTAATTCTAAACTCTTGTGGTGCTTTTTAAATATTGTTTAGTTGACAGTGCTCAGTACATGAAAAACTCAATACATATGTGTAAAAATGAAAACAATCTGCCTTGAAATAAGATCACAACTTTTTGTACATGTACAATAAACATGTTTTAATCAGAATTAATCTGTCACAACAGAAAGATGCAGACAAACGAGTATGTAAAAACAGATTATTTAGAAGAGGCACAGAGCTGAGCAGGAATGCAGTCTGGTGAGATGACACAACAATGAAGGGTGATATGAAGACTCGGCTGTAGTGTAATGGTAGTGTCTCTATTGCAGGTCGTAACGCTTTATAGAGAGTCCGGATAGCTGGACCGAATGGCTGTAGCTAAGTGCAAGCAAAACTCACGTAGGCCAACTGACGTTTCACATGGGGTTTATTATCAGCACCGTTCCCACGAACACATGGGCAGTTTGCAACACTTCACTGACAACTGCGTTACTAAATAAAACAAAAGAAACGGCAAGAGCAACAGAATTAAACGATGCACACATGCAATGCTCACAGTTTGTGCTCCGTCTGTAACTGGCCGCTCATCAGCGAGTGAGAGAGAGTGCGTTACACCTTAAAGGAGCAGTACCTAATTCCACTTGTTACAAGGTGGATGGAGCTGAAGCAGACGGAAGGCAGATGATGGCAGACAGAAGACGGGTAAGTAGTCCAATGGCTCTGGTAAGCAGCAGGTAAGGAGTCTGTGAGGTTCGTAGGGACGAGACCAGACAAGGGAGAGCAGAAGTGTCTCTTATAGTGAATGCTGGTGATGAAGTGCAGGTGATCAGAACTCCAGGAGAGTGAAGGAGTGTGTGGAGCTGCTGATCTGGTGACGATGGGCTGTGTGTTGTTGTGATGGTTGAGACTCCATGAGTTTCTTTGTCAGGTATTTATACATGTATGTGTAAAAGTAAAAAAATTAATCTACCTTCTCTAAAATAACTTTATGCACGGCTGTGACACTGTACATGCTCTGGGCAAAATAAACACAAAGTCACACCACTGCATTCCTGCACTTGCCAAAAGTATGCATGGCTCTTTATTAGAGTGATGAACCCATTTGCAGTGACAAAGTTTTTGATATTACGGCATTTAATTTCAACAAGCCCAGATTGAGGATATTCAGTGGGATCGAACACTTCACCATCAGGCGACGCACCAATCCAGATTTGGTCTTAGGTGGGTAGTTAACATTCATCATCTTGCTGTACTCGACTGTTGCCTCTGACTCCATTTCTGCACCTCTTCTCATTTCTGATGATTCGCTCGATGAGGGACTCTGACATCTGGAGACTGTTACCTTGGGTTTTCATGCCGGTCAGTTCAAGAGCTTTGGTCACGAGTTGCCTCCTCAATTTTCTTAGCCTATCCAAGCCTGTGTTGAGACTATAAAGGTTTAAGAGCTCCTCAGTGCAAACAAATGTACATTCAGTTGGAGCAAGATCATATCCTTCCAGAGGCAAAGGTGGAGTCGGTGGAGCATCATGCAGTCTCCTGTTAAGACAACACACTTCCTTCCTGGACCGACCCAAATGCACTTTTCAGGTGTCATGTTCATGGTGGTAACAAGTGGCTTGTCCTCAATGCTGAACATGCAAGGATCTGGTAGAGTCACTTCTGGAAAGAGTCCTATGCCAGTTAGCTCGCTAGCGATAATAAAGTAATTAAAACATACTCACTAAAAAATGTTGAGTTAAAAATAACCCAACTATGGGTTAACATAGCACCTTCCCAACTGTGGGTTATTTTTAACCCAATGGGTGGGTTAACTAATTACTCTTATTCATGAAATTATTTTAATATATAAAATATACTTTGTTGTCAAGATTGTTTATTTGTATAAAATATGTTTTAGCAAATCTATTTTAAATTACAAACCAAATATTGTGGAGTCATTTAATGTAAATATACACAATTGTGTACATATCAAATTCAAAATACAAGTGTGTGCATACATCAATTCAAAACCTATGCAATTTTGTACAACAGTACACATTCAAAACCTACACAACCGTGTGCAGAGTAAACAAAACAGAAAATGTAAACAGAACACAAAAATTCAAAATCAACACTATATTTAAACCTACACAAAAGTTTTCAGTACAAAAATGTGCAGCAATGCATTGAAGATAATACCCTCTTAATACACTAGTCTATGTTTGAAATGAATGGGAGCAGAAATCTTTGAACAATAATTCATAGATGTAAAAAAAAAAAAGTAATATACATGCATAGATTAAAATAAGATTTTCTGTTCAACTCCACAATGAAAAAAAAAAAGCGAGTTCTGTTTGTCCTGAAGCATCAAGTCATGTGTATTCTGGCTCGTCTCACTGCTCAGGTGATGCACCATATTAGCTCCAACCTTCAAAGAATAAATAAAGTTCAGTTGGCGTGCACTGTGACAACATAAGCAGTGTTAAACTACGTAAAAGTTAAAGGGAAGTAGTGCTGTACTCAATTAAAATATGGTCACTGAATTCCACCTGCTGTTAAAGGGTTAGTTCACCAAAAAACAAAAAAAACAAATAAAGTCATTAATAACTCACCCTCATGTCGTTCTAAACCTCAAAGACCTTCATCCATCTTCAGAAATTAAGATCTTTTTAATGAAATCTGACAGATTTCCGTCCCTCTGTTGAGTCAACGCAACTACCACTTTTAAGGCCCACAAAAGGTAGTAAAGGCATTAAAGTAATCCAGTGACTCTAGTGGTTTAACCTCAGTTTTAGGAAGTATATTCTATATTTTATTCCCTAACCATAACTTTCCACTTTATTTTCAAAATATTAATCTCCAACGCATGTTCACAAGAGCACCTCAACACATGTTGTGTTGATGCAAGAGCAGATGTTGTTGTGTAAATACAAAAATGATGTTTTATTGCACAAACAAAGCACTCGTGTCGCTTCATAAACTGACACCGTGTCTACACCGGACGCGAGCAATGCGACGCATCGAAAGACAATAGAACCCATTAGAATCAGTCATATGTGGACATGATCATAATGGATGTGGCGCGACGTGATAAATTCCCAAGTAAACATATTCCCTGTTCGATTTCTGATGTAGTCCGAATGGTTTTCAATGGTCAGTTTGTCGTGTAGACAGCTTTTAGCTGTTGCGGCGCAACAAAAGTCCCGTCTGGTGTAGACGGTGTGAGGTTGAATCTCTGGAGTCACATGGAGTACTTTAGCAATGTCTTTCCTACCTTTCTGGGCCTTAAAAATTGTAGTTGTGTGGACTGTCAATGAAGGGACAGAAATTTCTCTAAGATCTTTAAAAAGAATTTGATTTACATTCCAAAGATGAGTGAAGGTCTTATAGGTGTAGAACGACATTAGGGTGAGAAATTATAACAGAACTTTGATTTTTGGGTGAACTAAACTGTTAACAAGCACAATCACTAAAGGAAAGGAGAAATGGACCCATATGTACACAGAGCAGTGTAACTTAAAGCTAATTTTAATAAATAAAAGCTCATTTATTTCAGCACCATTTTCCCATTTGTGAGGCATGGCGATGATAGCAGGACAGCGGGAAGGGTTTAGAAGGCAGTTTCTCCATGACAATCTTTGAAAGACAAGTTTAAAATGTTTAATTTATACCACGTGTGTGTGGACAAATGTCATATGCACTTAGACACGACCAATACATTTTTTCCCTAAATAAAACCTTCATTATTCTGAACATCATTAAACTCACCGTTCCATTTCTTCAAAAGCAAGTTTGTTGAGGTGTTGTACATCTAATGAACTCCTTAGCTTGGCTGTGAGGACTTCTTGTGATCTTTTAATACTAAATCGTTGTCAGTCATCAAACAGCTTGGATTCTGTTTAAATCAAAACAATGTATTAAAATGAAGCAAGACAACTGATAAAAAAGTAATGAACTGTACCCCAGTGTTTCCTAGTTCTGTAGTAGCCCTAGTGTAACGGAGTATAAAAAGGGTTAAATTGTCACACTAGCACTGTCTCTCTAATCCTGATTCAACTTACCAGCTTGTTAGTAGAGACTCGAAGGCCAGAAAAGGGTGTCGGATAAGGAACACATCCAAACTGTGTATTGCTGGAGATACTCCAGGACCACAGACAAGAACCGCTGTCATCCAGCAACATAAAACTTTCATCCACTCCTTCCTCTGTGTTACAATAAAGCAGAAAAATTAAATATTTTCAGTAAAGTAAACTTTTAAAAAACATAAAACAGTTCTAACTTATTTAAATGGCTTACCTTTTCATATGAATAACATTATTGTCTTGTGAAATGTATATCGATAAACTAAGACTACGTCTCAGCAATCACATTACACATGTTTTACGGTCTTTGTGATAATCTTTCATAATACGACATCTAAATTTGAGCTTCAGATTTGTATTTTTTGTACCGTTTTTTGAGCCTTGCCGCACGGACCGTTCATCAGCTCGGCCTACACAGCTACGACCTCGATCATACTGAACCACAACAGAGCTGCGAGATCCAGTGAGACGCGTTTGGATTCGCTAAAATCTAAGATATTGTAAGATGAAAGAGCGTAATATTCCCAACAGCTTCTACGCAAAAAAAAAAAAAAAGTGGAAAAACGTGCAACCAATGAACGATTAGTTCATGAACGACAGTTACAATGTGTTTTTTTTAACGACAGTTACAATGTGTTTTTTTTTTTTATTTTATCGATAAATAACCTAGATTTACTGTTTATTAGATTTACTGTAGTAACACTAACTGCAAATCTGGTATTTTGACAGAAATGTGGTCTATTAATAATGTATGTTATATATAGTTCTTTTTATTATCTGTGTATTAAGCTGTCCACACTGAGGGCAGGTGAATGGCTTTCCCCGGTGTGACTCTCATGTGAGTCATAAGATTTCCTTTCAGTGAGAAACTCTTCCCAGACAGTTTGCAGGTGAAAGGATTCTATCCAGTATGATCTCTCAAGTGGGCATCTAGGTATGTTTTCTGTGTAAATCTCTTTCCACACTGAGAGTTTCTCATATGAAGAGTTTCTCTCCACTGTGGATTGTCAAATGATTTTTCTATTGAAACTCTTTCCACACTGTTGACATGTCAAAGCTCTCTCCAGTGTGAACTCTTATCTGGAGGTTTCTAGTTTCTTTTTTACAAGTCTGTGAGTAACTAAAAGATTTTTCTCCAGTCATGACATTTCTTATACTGATTTTATACTGATACATTTCAGTTTCATTTCCAGTTAAACTCAACAGCAGTACAGCTGATCTTCTAGTCAGAAGATGTAAGGAGGATGAAGCCCCTCCTTACATAATATGAAATGTGCTGTGATTGGTTAGCTCTCCCAGTGTGTTGTGATTGACGAACAGCTCAAAGCGTGTTCAGGAAGTGTCACGCTCCATGTTGTGTTCTCTATTTTATATCGTGAGTCAATAGCACACAAACACCTGTGGATCCTTCATTGGCCTTGCATTTATTCTAACCCTACAACGCCCCCTCATGGCTGGAAACAGTATTCAGGGTTCAAACCATGTAATGTATTATGTAGTTTCACTACATAGAATATCCCACAATCATAACCAGGCCTGGACTGGTAATCTGGCATACCGGGCAAATGCCCAAGGGCAACTTACGTGGGGGCGGAGCCGTGATGTGATATGATTTTTTCATTTTTAATAAACATAAAATTGGCCAACGACCATCCCATAAAGCAGGGACAGCGGCCCATTGGTTCATTTTCCATACTGACACTGGGCCGGCCCAATCACATCTCTTAACAGACTCCACCCCGTCCCCTCTGTTTCACGTGTCGGATGCAGTGGCTCAGAGACAAAACATCTGTGGATTAGGAGGATGGAGAAACTAAAGCGTGAGTGCAAGGGGGGTGCGGAGAAGTTGCGGGCAAAAAAATCTAAAAATTTAGAGATTGATGCCTCAACATGTGCAAAAATTACTGACATGTTTAGTGCGGTTACTTTAGCTTCAGTTTCAAAACATACAGTACCTGACGACGTGCAAAAACAGGTGAACGTAGAAGAACATGGAGGAGACAGCGGTCCGGCGGAGCAGCAGCAGGTGTGTGACAGTGGAGTAAGCAGGAGCGAATAATAGAAGCGGGAAGCAGGGGAGTCACATGATTAACAGGGAGGGAGGGACTCACGATGAGACGACGATGATGATGCTTTATGCTTTCAAATAGCGCAGCAAAAGCTATTTTGCACTGTTTTTTTGTAGCTATCAGAGTTCACTGATGCAGTAACGGCCCTTCTCATTAACTAGAAAAACCTGAAGTGATGCAATTTGATTTTTCAGGTTATTATTATAATGTAATATTACAAATGATGTGTTCATTTCACAACGAGACTATAGGTGTCTATTTATAGCCGTTAGTCATGATGATGGTCTACTAGATCTCACTTTTCAGCTATAAAAAGTTGTTTTGTAGCTCTTGTACTCTGTTACTCTGGTATGAACACGTCAACTGCGGGGCTCCGAAGTCATCCAGTCCTGCTCCGTTCTCGGAGCGCACCCCGGGCTTCCAGGCTGAGGCGGAGCGTCTGTCCTTCCGGCACATCCAGACCCAGTAGTCCAGGTGCGGTGGAACCTCAAGGCGAAGCAGGAGTTGTGCAGCGGGTGAGTCCATCTTCTTTTTAATTTTTACTCGAGTTGAGTGGTCTGTCGTTCTGTAACGCCGGGACTGACAGGAGACGAAGGTTTATCAAAACTGACCGGTTTATTACGATGAACACAGGTAACATGCGCAACAGTGTGCACAAGCACAGACAACGACAGAACATGAATACAAGACAGGCAGGAACTAAAATACACAGAGGATAATCAGACACAGGTGGAGGAAGTTAAACTAATTAGGGACTAAGGATGACAGGTGCAGACATGAACTGAATTAAACATGACAAGTTTAGTTTAGTCTGACACACATGAGTGTGACAGTGATTAAGATCTAAAACACAACCAAACTAAACAACCCTGACAATAATAACATGATAAATGCTGTAAATCAAATGACAACTACATACATGACTGAATTAAAAAAGAACAAATGGTTGAATAAACACACTGAGATCCTTCATTTACACAGGAATTGATCAACAAACTGTCGATAGATTCATTCTCTTCAATCTTATTCCCTGGACTTTGACTATTATTATACTTTATCTGATGTATTTAAACCCTCAGTCATCTTGTGTTCATGTTTATTACAGGTTTGTTCAGCGGCTCACACACAAAATCATTACTTGTCACACAGTCTCTGAAACCTGACACTCAAACACCAGAAACACACACCAAATCTGCGAATCTTACACTAATTCTCAAACTTTAAATCAGTTTTCAATTTCATAAAACACTTTTTGCAAAACACAACACACAATTTTTACTTTAACACACAAAAACCTGATTTCCTTTTTCAAACACATCTATTGTTTCTGTCCAACTACACACGGTTGATGTGTTTCTGTTCTTTCGTTCTGTGCAACACTGTGTTCACAACCACAAATGATTACAGTAAAATTAAATAGTTCAGTTTCAATCTTGCTTTCGTGTTTACTGTGAATTTTTCAACATCTAATGACTTTCAGTCTTGTACAGAAATGTTCAGACGAGCTCATGAAAGAAGAAGAAGTCTTTCTCTTATTTTGGAACATCTAGTCAAGTCAGTGTGTCACTGATTCATCATGAGCTCAAAGCATTATGGGTAGAATCTCTACAGTTTATCTTGATTCATCAACACAGTTTCACTGATGATCCATAACAAACACAAAACCCAGGATAGAGCGGTTGAGTGAATGTGGTCTGGACTGTGTGGATGAGGATCATTGTGTCAGAGACGCTGTAGAAGGACAGAGTTCCTGCACTGTGATCCACATACACTCCTATTCTCCTGATGATGGACTTTACAGGGACTTCAGTCTGTATGTCATTGTGTATGAATGAGTAACTGTCAGGAGAGCAGAACAAACACCAGGACTGATTATTAGATCCAAACACACACTCAATACCCCGTCCCTTCCTGCTGATGCTCTTATATGACACTGATATACACACATCATTCCCACTCCACTCAATCTCCCAGTAACAGCGTCGATCACTCACACTCTCTCTACACAACACCTGAGCATAAACATCAAATCTGTCTGGATGATCAGGATACGGCTGCGGTGTGTCAGAGTCAGTAATCACTGTGTTCCTCTCAGATAGATGGAGGCGTTCATTCACTGTGTTCAGATCCAGAGTGATCCGATGGGAATCTGATGGAGATAAAACACATCAGAGGTGTCAGTATTGGAGATTTTTTCTATCTTAAATCTTTAGTTCAGATCTGACAAGTTGATTCAGGATTCTTATCCTGTCTTACAGAATCTCACCTGTAGTTCAGAAATCTTGAGTTCGGTACTCAACTCTCAGATCTGTTGCCAAGCAACCAGTGATAATAATACACTTAAGAAATGTCATTCTGTAATAGATTTTGTCCTAAATGAAGTTCTCACTGAAATCGCCATGGTTACTAAATAGATAAGATTATAATCTTTTGTGTGTGTGTGCGTATGTGTGTGTGAGAGAGAGTGAGAGTGTGTGTGTCCTCATCCCACCACCTGCCCTCTAGACCCCATCCCCTCACACCTTCTACAAGCCATCTCTCCCACTCTTTTACCAGCACTTACACACATTATTAACTCGTCTCTCCACACAGGCACTTTCCCTACCACATTCAAGCAGGCTCGAGTAACTGCTAAAAAAAAAACATGTTAAACACATCACTCGTAGACAACTACAGACCTGTCTCTCTCCTACCATTCATATCGAAAACACTTGAACGAGTTGTGTTCAACCAGGTGTCATCCTTCCTCACACAGAACAACCATCTGGACGTCAACCAATCTGGATTCAAGAGCGGCCATTCCACCGAGACTGCTCTACTGTCTGTCACAGAATCCCTGCGAATTGTAAAGGCTGGTTCCAAATCATCTGTTCTCATCCTACTGGATCTATCTGCTGCCTTCGACACCGTAAACCATCAAATTCTTCTGTTCACCCTCTCGTCACCTGGCATCTCAAGTACTGCGCTCCAGTGGTTTGAGTCCTATCTCACAGGTAGGTCTTTCAGAGTTGCCTGGGGAGGGGAGGTATCCAAACCTCATCAACTGATCACTGGGGCTCCTCAGGGTTCAGTTCTTGGTCCCCTCCTATTCTCCATTTATACTACATCACTGGGTCCTATCATACAGGCTCATGGTTTCTCCTACCATTGCTATGCTGATGACACACAACTCTACCTGTTCCTCCAACCAGATGATTCCACAGTAGCTGCACGGATCTCAAGCTGTCTGGTGGACATCTCGACGTGGATGGAAGAACACCACCTGCAGCTCAACCTGGCAAAGACTGAGCTTTTAGTCTTCCCTGCCACTCCTACTCTACAACACGACATCAACATACAGCTTGGTACAACCACCATTACCCCATCAAAGTCGGGCAGAAATCTTGGAGTTATATTCGATGACCAACTGACCTTCAGAGACCACATCTCAAAGATGACGCGGTCATGCATATTTGCACTTCACAATATCAGGAAAATCCGGCCCTTCCTGACTGAGCAACAACTTCTTGTCCAGGTCATTTCAAGGTTTGATTATTGCAATGCTCTTCTGGCTGGTCTGCTGTCAAGTGCAATCAAACCTCTTCAAATGATCCAGAACGCTGCTGCACGTCTTGTCTTCAACGAGCCTAAGAGAGCCCACGTCACGCCCCTCTTCATCTCTTTGCACTGGCTACCCCTTGCTGCAGCATCAAGTTCAAGGCGCTGATGCTTGCTTACAGATCCACCACAGGCTCTGCATCTTCCTACCTCCACACACTGATACAACGCTACGTCCCCACCAGAAGACTGCGATCACTAAAGGAACGAAGGCTTGTGGTACCGTCACAGAGAGGCACAAAATCACTCTCCAGAACATTCTCCTTCACTGCTCCCTGCTGGTGGAATGATCTCCCTACTTTCACCAGGAACGCAGAATCCCTGGCAATATTCAAATGACTAAATGTAAATGTAAATGTAAATGTTTGTGTGTGAGAGAGAGAGAGAGAGAGAGAGAGAGAGAGAGTGAGTGAGTGTGTGTGTGTGTGAATGTGTGTGTAAACCTACATTTTCGTAGTCCTGGTGTAATCCTGATCTCTCCTCCATGATCCACACTAGAAAACACACACAGACACAATCAATATAGATAATAATGTTTTTTTACAAACTGTATATTCTCTCCTCTTACACTAACTCTACCCTAAATCTACTCATCATACAAAACTTTCAGCTATTTCACATTTTCAAAAAACATTCAAACTTAATGATTCATAACCTGGTTTCCTAATTGGGATCATAAATGTCCCTACAAGGATTTGGGATATCTCCATGTTTTTGGGCACATTTTGATCCACAGACACACAGCAGTGCAGTGGCTGAAGGCGATTAATCAAATTATCAATTGCAGTTTCTAATTACATCTGAAAGGAGCGATTGGTTTTTTTCAGTTTGTGCGTACATGTGAGTTTTTAGCAGCTTTTTCCACTTTTGATGTCCTGTCCTGAATGTAAATACTGCTACACACACTTTATGCTCCACTTTAACTTCTTGTCAGGACTCTGGTTTGATCTTTCTGCTGTGTTTGTCTTGTGTCTTGATTGTCACCTCACCTTATCATCACAGCTGAATCCCATTCTAATCAGCACTCTCTCTCTCTCATTACTCACACTCTCTCACTCATTCTGCACTGATTTTCTCCACTACTTATGCTTCTCTCTTTCTTTGGTTCTCTGTCAGTGTGTTTTGGTTTCCGTCCGCTTCACCTCTGTCCCCTTGCCGGAATATCTTGTTCAGATACTGTTTTGGATGCGATTAGCTTAGTGAACTCCGTACATTGTTCGGTTCCGGCTTTGTGACCGTGAGGTGGCCTAGTCGTGGGAAAAAACACCACTCTTCCGCTCCGATTAGAACATCAAACAGGTTCTCCCCACTCAGTGACACACCCACTGAGAATCCTGTTGAAAGTGCCCTAGTTATTGGCAATTCTATTACACGGAACGTGAAAATAGAGACACCAGCTACAATAGTCACATGTTTGCCGGGAGCCAGAGCGCCTGACATCAAAGCAAATTTAAAAGTGCTGGCTAATGCTAATAGTAAATACTCTAAGATTGTTATTCACGTCGGCGCTAATGATGTTCGACTTCGCCAGTCGGAGATCATTAAAATTAACATTAAAGAGGTGTGTGAACTCGCACGTATGATGTCAGACACTGTAATTTTTTCTGGACCCCTTCCTGCTCGTAGGAGTGATGAGATAATTAGCAGACTATCATCACTCAATGGCTGGCTGTCTAAGTGGTGTCCACAGAATAATATAGGTTTCATAGACAATTGGAAAAGTTTTTGGGGCAGACCTGACCTGTTGAAAAGAGATGGTATTCATCCCTCCTGGGGTGGTGCCGCTCTTCTCTCTAGTAATATGGCACATAGTCTTAGAGCTCAACCTTGACTAACTGGGGCCCAGGTCAGGAAGCAGACAGACTGGCTAAACCGACCGTCTGCTAGCTGTCTCACGTCACAGAAGTCAGATAAATCTCAACACATAGAGACTCTTTCACCTAGATATCATCACATAGAGACTGTGTCTGTACCTCAAATTAATAAATACAAAAAACTTCCAAACCCATTTAAGGATAAAAATTTAATTGATGTTCAACAAGTAAAAAACAGAGATAATAAAGATAATCAAATGATTAAGCTTGGGTTGCTGAATATTCGATCCCTTTCTTCAAAAGCACTTATTGTAAATGATATTATCACAGAAAATAATCTAGATGTGCTGTGTTTGACAGAAACCTGGCTAAAACCAGACGATTACATTACTTTAAATGAGTCTAGCCCTCAAGGTTACTATTATCGACACAAACCTTGTCGGAAAGGAAAAGGGGGAGGTGTTGCTGTAATCTATAGTAATATCTTCAGTATTACTCAAAAGTCTTGCAAATATAATTATTTCGAAGTGATGGTGCTTTATGTAACGTTATATAATGTAAGTGTCAAATCCCATTTGACATTTGTGCTGGCTACTGTATTCAGGCCACCAGGGCACCATACAGACTTTATAGAATTTGCTGATTTTCTATCAGAGTTAGTACTGGCTGTGGATAAAGTCCTTATTGTTGGTGATTTTAATATCCATGTAGATAATGAAAAAGGCGCATTGGGATTGGTATTAACAGATATTGTAAACTCTATTGGAGTTAGACAACACGTGTCAGGACCCACTCATTGTCGTTATCATACTCTAGATCTAATATTGTCACATGCATGGAATCGATATTGATGCCATTGAAATTCTGCAGCAGAGCGATGACGTCTCAGATCATTATCTAGTCTCATGCGTGCTACATTTAACCAAGGCTGCAAAACAGTCTCTCTGCCACAATCACTTCTACCACTAAAGATTGCTTTATAAATAATCTTCCTGATCAGTTTCATCATCTTAGCAAACCAGACAACTTAGAAGAACTCGATGTTGCAACAGAAACTATTCACGCTCTCTTTTCCAACTCTCTAGACTCTGTCGCTCCTTTGCGCTTAAAAAAGATTAAGGATATTAGTCCAACGGCATGGTATAACGAGCACACTCGAGCCCTTAAGAGAGCAGTCAGAAAAATGGAGCGCAGCTGGAAGAAATCAAAACTAGAAGTTTTTCGTATTTCATGGAGAGAGAAAATGATAGAGTACAGAAAGGCCTTAAAAACTGCTAGATCTGCTTATTTTTCAAATCTTTTAGAAGAAAATAAACATAACCCTAAGTATTTATTTAATACAGTGGCTAAATTAACGAGAAATACAGCTTCAACCTCTGATGTTTCCAAACAGCACAGTAGTAATGACTTTATGAACTTCTTTACTTGCAAGATTGACAACATTAGAGAGAAAATTATAGCCATGCAACTGTCTACTACAGTATCACATCAGACAGTGGATTGTAGTATCCCTGAGGAAAAATTCCATTCATTCGCTGCTATAGGAAAGGAAGAATTGTCTAAACTTGTTAAATCATCGAAATCAACAACATGTATGTTAGACCCTATGCCGACTAAGCTATTGAAAGAGATGCTTCCAGAGGTCATAGATCCTCTTCTTAAGATCATTAATTCATCTTTATCACTAGGTTACTGTCAGGGTGTGGTTGCAGGAAGGAGCGCACGGAGACAGCAGACTGAATGTAACAAAGTAATTTTAATATAGCAAACAATGGTAGAGGCAGGAGAATTCACACTAAGTAACATTAATGACGAACAAAGACTGGACTGACACAGAGGGCATAAATACACATGAGAACAAGAGGATAACGAGTAAGGCACAGGTGACGGACATGAATACATACGAGACACAGCTGAAGACAATGGACTAATAATTAGACAGGCTCATGGGAAGGCAAAACAAAGATCACATGACAAAAGACGGAACTGGAAATCAAAACAAGGAACACATGACAGATGACAGGACTAGGGAACAAATACACAGACGGATTCTGACAGTTACGTACCGAAACTGGCTATTATCAAACCTCTTATTAAAGAACCACAACTTGATCCTAGAGAATTAGTCAATTGCAGGTCGATCTCCAATCTACCTTTTCTGTCAAAAATACTAGTAAAGGCAATATCGTCGCAACTGTGTTCCTACTTGCAAAGTAATGGTATCTGTGAGGATTTCGAGTCAGGATTTAGACCGTACCATAGTACTGAGACTGCTCTCATTAGAGTTACAAATGATTTGCTCTTATAATCAGATCGTGGTTGTATCTCTCTATTAGTGTTACTAGACCTCAGTCCTGCTTTTGACTCTATCGACCACAATATTATTTTGAATAGACTAGAAAATTACGTTGGCATTAGTGGAATTGCATTGGCATGGTTCAAATACTTATCTGACCGTTATCAGTTTATAGTAGTAAACGAAGAGATGTCATTTCGATCAATATGGAGTTCAATATGGAGTACCTCAAAGCTCAGTACTAGGACCTTTGCTTTTCACTCTGTACATGCTACCCTTGGGAGATGTCATTAGGAAGCATGGCATTAGTTTTCACTGTTACGCTGTTGATACTCAGCTCTATATTTCCTCGCACCCTGACGAATCCTACCAATTCTCAAAATTAACAGAATGCGTAGCTGATATAAAAAATTGGATGACTTAGTAATTTCCTACTACTAAATTCAGAAAAAACTTAATAATGCACATAATAACCTAGAATACTGTCTAACACTTCGCTCTGTTAAGTCGTCTTCGTCAGTTAGGAACCTAGTGGTGGTGGGAGTTGGGCTTGTAATCTGAAGGTTGCTGGTTCGATTCCCACGCCGGCAGGAATTGAAAGTGGGGATTGTGAATAAACAGCACTCTCTCCACCTTCGATACCATGACTAAAGTGCCCTTGAGCAAGACACCTAACCCCTAATTGCTCCCCTTGTAAGTCGCTTTGGATAAAAGCGTCTGCTAAATGACGTTAAATGTAAATGTAAATGTAAAATTTGAAAGCCACATTTCTAGCATATGTAAAACTGCATTCTTCCATCTTAAAAATATATCTAAACTACAACATATGCTCTCAATGACAAATGTGGAACAGTTAGTTCATGCGTTCATGACCTCAAGGCTAGATTACTGTAACGCTCTACAGGGTGGTTGTCCTGCTCGCTTCATAAACAAACTACAGCTGGTCCAAAACACAGCTGCTAGAGTCCTTATCAACTGCAGGCTGTAGATCCTTTTCTTATTTGGCACCTAAACTCTGGAATGATCTTCCTAGCATTGTTCGGGAAGCAGACACACTCTGTCAGTTTAAATCTAGACTAAAAACTTTAACCTGGCAACATGACACATTATCAATTTATGTCTTCATATCTGTTAAAGGATTGTTAGGCTGCATAGATCAGGTCAGCCGGAACCGGGAACACTTCCTATAACACCAGATGAACTCGTTACATCAGAAGAAGAATGGCGTCTACGCTAATTTTAGTCTCTCTGCTTATCCCGAGGTTTACCATTTAACGTGATTGGCTGGATCCAGCCCGTGTCCAGGTCGAATGGGGAACCTGCGCCTGTGCAGAGTGCAGGTGCAAGTGCAGAAAATAGTTTATTAGGTGAGGAATAAAGTAAAGCAAATGATCAGAAGTAATAAGGGTCCGTAGCAGACACCAGTCTCATAGAGACTGTGAAGGTCGAAAATACACGCCAAACTGGTACAGACATGCAGGGATGAACACACAGACCCATGAACCATGACAGATATGCAATGAGAAAAGGGAGTAACGTTAGAGCGAGTTTGGCAAAAGGCAGATTCGAACCTCGGGCCGCTTTGAGTCTTTTTTATGTCATGCAACTTACCCTCACATTATTGCCACTATGATCAAGTCAGTATCTTTTGTAATTTTGTCTGCTCCATGCAGACATCAGTTAGTGTAAATAGCATTTGGCAGAGAGACAGAATAGAGGAAATGACATCTACTCCAGTAACATTTTTCTGGGGGAGGACCCACCGACACCCATGAGCCAATGCAAATTATTAAAATCGATGCATCGCATCTTTAACTTTTAAGCCGATGGACTGATGTGAATCGGTGAATCTTACCATCTTACTAATAAGTAGTGCTTGTCTCATTTGGTTTTGTCAGTCATTAAATGAATTCCTGTGTTCATGTTCCCTTGGCTTTTCCCTCGTGTTCGCTGTTACCTGCATTTGTTTGCCTAATGGATTACTGGAATAAACTTTAAGCTGCACTTAGATTGTCTTCTCTGTCTGCCTCAGTGTTCCTCAGCTAATCATTACAGCCCCAGTTTGTTTACATAATCTTGCAATTATATTATTAATGCACACAATAAATGTGTGAAACTTGGATGTTTTACATTTCTAATCCATTTAAAGTGAATAAATTAGCTTTAATCATCTCAGCTTTTAACATTAATGATGAGAAATCATTAAAAAAACAATTTTGCCTCCTCTTTGAAGTCAGCTGCTTGGTTCACATGTTTATATCAGCTGCTCATCAGGTCTCAGCAGATATGTCAAGAGTCTGAACTGTTTCCTCAATTCAGTGTTCAATTAAATTGAGAACTGTTGTAATCATTGACTGACGAGTGCTCCATCTTGTGCACCACATCTGGCTATTTATATTTAGTCATATTTAATGATGTTTTATATACAGTTTGTTTGTCAGCACATCACCTAAATTATTTAATGTAATTGTAGCAAAAAAAATAATTTTCAGAAGACTGGGTCCCAACTGTAATGAATCGTCAGACGAAGCGGGATGCATGTGCAGGCTTTTTATTGAAAAACACAGTGGTCAGGCAGACAGGGGTCAAGGACAGCAAACAGCAATGGTAAAGGGCAGACAGGCTTGTAATAATACAACAGGCAGAGGTCGGGGCAGGCGGAGAAGGTTTTACAAGGTTTTGCAGAGATTACCAGGCAAACAAAGCAGAAAGGCAGGCTGCAGAGGGTCTGTAACGGGTTAACAGGGAGATCAGTAACAGGCAGACAAATAAGGTAGATAATGCTCAGAGATGCACCGGAAATGGAAACAAGACTTCGCAAGGTATCGTAAGACTAAAGTCCCTTAAATAATCCCAGGTAATAGTCTGCAGCTGGCATAGTGATCAGTGCCAAGGTACGGGGATGATGGGAGATGTAGTATCGTGAGAATGCGAGGTGTAAAAGTCAAAACTCGGGTGATTATTATTCTCTTTTTATTGTAGTTCCATACACTCACAAACAAAATCCACACTTATACCTGGATATGTATATATGCACCTATGGCGAATAGAGTAACATGTAAAGTCCATGTACAGCTGTGGTGTGTACAACCTAAATCAATTAAATAATTTGTCATTTTTATCTTATTGTTTGTTATATTTATTTTTTTGCTCAGTGTCTTTGTGTATGTGTTTGTGAGTTTTTTGTTCTTTTGCTGTTGTAAGGTGAAGGCAGAAATAACTGAATCATTTTGACAAAATTATATGGAACTGTTATGTGGTCAAGACATGATTGGAAATACTTTAGCTGTGGGTCCATTACACACCTTAGAAAGTTCATCAACCAATCATAATGAAGCATTCGATTGTATAACTGGAGCCAAACCTCTGTAAATTATCAATTTAACTTTTGATTTGTATATATATATATATGTATATATAAGTAAGTATTTATAAGTAATAAGGTCAAACTAGTTTGTAATAAAATGGTAATACTGTTATTGCAGTTGTTTGATCAAAACTCCTGTGCTTCACATACTTGAGTTTGTCCAGTGTGCAGTTTGGATCCAATTTTTCAGAAAGCAGCTTGACTCCTGAATCTCCTGGGTGATTGTAGCTCAGATCCAGCTCTCTCAGGTGTGAAGGGTTCAAACTCAGAGCTGAAGACACATAATGACAGCCTTCCTCTGTCACCATACAGCCAGACAACCTACAGACACACACAAGAAGTCTGTATGACTTTAATTTAAACATATTTTAGCCATTCATTAGGTATTATTTATTTGTAACTGTGTAAAAAAAAAAAAAAATAAATAGTAACTTCAATGACTAATTAACCCTCAGGGGTCGGCCGCCCCATTTTTTTTCTTACCAGTGTGAAAGTGTGACTCAAATACTTTGTCAATTTTGAACATACAATTAAGCGTTATACTCAATTCTAATCTGTGAAATGTCTTCTTTTATTTGTGTAAGCTCAGAGTAAAAACAAAATGTTGAAAACTACATTTACATTTATTCATTTGGCAGACTAAATGATGAGGAAAACTAAAATGATGTGTGATCGGTCGCTTCTCTCTGAATGAAGTCCATTCTGATAGTCCTCAGAAAATGAACTGTAACTTAGTCAATACTAATCACACAAACATGAGACATATGTCTAAAGAAATCATATCATATCATGTTTTAAATCATGTAAGTCAAATGGAAAACAAATATTCTCTGTTTATGTAATTGACATGGAGTCAATCACCACACCCATCACCTCATCAGCACCAGATCCACCCACTCGTTCACCATCTCCCAAATTCTGATCACCTTCACCTGTTCTTCATAACCAGCCATCACTATATAAACTCACTCCTCTGTCACTTCTGTGTCTGGTCTCATCTATGCTGAGACACTACAGACTCACCTCGTCATACTTACCTGATTCCTGCCTGTCATCCCTTCCTGTTCCTGTGATCCTTGTCTGTCTGTTCATCTGTCTCCTAGCTCAGTAGTATCCATCTGTCGCTGTCTTCACCAGCCATCACTTGCAACACGGAATAGAGCAAGTCACACGTCAACAACTCAGTCACCAAGTTCCCAAAGACTGTTGTACTAAACCCTCATCAAGATTGACTCGGTGGGCTATACGACTGCAGGAGTTTGAATTTACAGTTAAGTATCGAAAAGGACAATGCAATGTGGTTCCAGACACGTTATCACAGATTATGGAAGACACTGCAAATGTACATAGACAAGTGAAGACAAGTGAAGACTGCAAGTTCAACAGTAGTACCTTCAAGTCTACCAGTGGATTGGGAGGAAATTGCTAAAGCTCATCAGGAAGATGCCGAAGTAAAGGAACTAACCGAAAAGGCTCTTGCACAAACAGATATTGATCCCTCAAGAATGTTGTAAGGAATGGCTTCTTATTTCGTAATGGAAATAAGGGACAGATGGACAAAAGGGGCAGAAGTTTCAGTTGGTGGTACCAGAAGGCTTGCGCAAAGAATTTTTGAAATATGCCCATGGCAATCCTTTGAGTGGTCATTTTGGTCGACTCAAAACCCTTTTTAGATTGCTTGACATGGTGTCCTGGCCCAGTTTACACTCCGACATTTGGAAGCATTGTAAAGAGTGTCGAGTGTGCCAGCTATACAAACCTTCCATCTCCAAGTTGTCTGTTCATTTGCAAAATACCCCAGTGGTGGAGCCAGGGTGTATGATAGGAGTAGACCTCATGGGACCTTTTCCTAAGAGACCAAAGCAAAATGAGCATCTTTGGGTGATAGTAGATTACTGCTCAAAGTGGGTTGAGTTGTTTCCTCTACGGGTAGCCAAAGCACCACAAATAGCTCATATTCTGGTAAATGAGATTTTTACTCGATGGGGTACTCCAGTCTATATGGTTTCGGAAGGAGGAGCACAATTTACCTTACACTTTTTTGAATTAGTGTGCAAGCAATGGGGGGGTAAACCAAAAACTTACAACAGCCAGTCATCCACAAATTAATCTTACCGAGCGCATCAATCATACGCTCAAAACTATGATAGCCTCCTACGTCAACGGGCATCATCGTCAGTGGGATCGCTGGCTCGCAGAATTTAGGTTTGCCAAAAATACAGCCTGGCAAGAATCCACTAGATTTACACCTGCTGAAATCGCTTTAGGGTGAAAACTAAAAGGACCAGTAGAGCGAGCCCTGTCAAGTCCACCTGATCCCAGTAATCCTGCTTATACTGTTCTAGAACGATATGAGAACCTACTGAAGATGGTGAGAGAGAATGTGGAGCAAGCTCAAAGGAAGCAAGAGCGCTATTATAATCTTCGCAGAAAGCATGCTCAGTACCAGGTTGGAGAGACGGTATGGGTGCGCTCTCATCCTTTATCAAGGGCCAGTGAAGGTTTTATGTCTAAGCTAGCTGACAAGTGGAAGGGTCCAGCTAAAATTCTAAAGTGTTTGGGTCCAGTTAATTGCTCTGTTGTATTTTTGGATGATCCTGATCATTCAGACACTTTTCATGTTCAGAATCTGAAGCCTTACCATGGATATGTTAAGTCTTCCAATGAGGGAAAGGGTATGTAACAGTGTCATGAACTGTACATGGTTCTAGTGGTTGTAAATTTCATCCTGACCACCAGGGGGTCCTAGTGTGCTCCCTGGGTGTGATTAAAAGAGGAGAAAGTAGTAGAGTAAGTTAGAAGACAACATGGTGTGCTTGGTGTTTCTTCTTTGCTCTGAGAGGACATCCTTGTTGAGAAACTTCATTGTTTGCTGCTCAATTGTAAGTAATGTTTCATTATAACCACTGAATTATGTATTTTGAATAGTTTTGACTTTCCTATTTAATTATGTGGGTGAAATGTAATTTGATGTCATGGTTATTATTCTTTGAGATCGTCATTTACACTGTTTTATGAATGGGGTTTCTGAATGTTTGTATTTTCTTTTGTAGAAGGATTTTTGTGTGTTTATGGGATTCCTTTCCTTGCTATGCAGTGAGAATCATGTGGAGTTGCTATCCTTGAAGAGACTGATGTGCAAAGGCATATGGGACATTTCCTACATTATGTGTCTGGACTTTAACACAAGTACAAGTATTCTTGAGTTTTTTTTCTTTGTGTTTAATCATTGTTTGTACTGATATGAACTATGGGTTACTCATGTATTATGTAAAGGGAGATCTTTGAAGAATCGAGTCTTTGATGAGTGTGGTTTTGCATATGGTATGTTTGCACATCCGATGAACTTAGATGACCATAGGGTTTGGGAAAAGCATTCTTTATTGATGTAACCAAGTATTGTTTGAAGTAAAACAGTCGATCAAGCGTGAGGACACTGAAGACGGCGAGAGCGCGTGAGTGTTTGTTTGTTCTTAATACCCGTTTCTGCTCTATTGCTAAGTTATTATTTGCTGCTAGGAAGGATTCACTTCGATTCTCTGCTTATTTATATGTTTGCACTTTTGACTTGTATCTGTTTGTAATTGTATTCGCTGCCATTTAGAAGAACTGTAGTGGTTCTTAGTTTTGGCATTGCTGGGCTGTGAACTTAAGTGCTGTGCATGCGCTTCCTGCAGTAGTTTCGATTTGGCCCATTCACGGCGAAACTCTTTTGCTGAGCTAATTGTTAGGGCGGACACAGCTGTTTTCACTCATACGTTGGTAAGAAAGCTATTTATTTAGTGTGTACGCACTGTCACGGAAGCGTCAGCGGAAGCGTTCAGTCGTCGTGTTCAGCCTCCTCTGGTAAAGACCTGCGACTCTACCTGCGCGACTCCAGCGACAGGACACTTAAGTATCCCCTTCCCCCCTTTTTTCTTTGCTCTCATACTCAACATGTGCTTTCAATACATTCCTGTTGTCACTCGCCTACGCACCGCTATCACCCGTAGAAGGCAGCGCAACACTACTAACCTGCGTCCTATGTACTCCTCTTCTAACAATCCTCTATCTGTTTCTGTAGACCTATGGAATTGTCAGTCAGCTGTTAACAAAGCTGACTTCATTCCAGCCTTTGCCACTAACTCTACTCTCAATATCTTAGGCTTGACTGAGACATGGATTCGTCCAGAGGACTCAACCCCCGCTGCTCTTTCTAACAACTTCACTTTTACTCATACCCCTCGTCAGTCAGGAAGAGGAGGGGGCACAGGTTTCCTCATTTCTAACAATACTTAACTCACCCTGCTCTATGCAACAACTATTCGTTTGAATCTCATGCCATTACAATTACATACCCTGTCAAAATTCATCTTGTACTCATCTATTGCCCCCCAGGTCAATTGGGTACCTTTGTCGAGGAATTGGACATGCTGCTGTCCTCATTCCCAGACGATGGCAGTCCACTTGTACTACTGGGCGTTTTCAACATTCACCTTGATAAAACTTTTGCTTCTGACTTCCTTTCTCTACTAGCCTCATTTGATTCCAACCAACTCATCACCACAAGCACCCACAAATCTGGCAACCAACTGGACCTGATCTACACACGTAACTGTATTACTGACAACATTCTGGTCAAACTTCTGCAAGTCTCTGACCATTTCTTCATCACTTTCAATCTGCAACTTATTTGTGCACCACCAACCACTTCACATGTTTCCTTCAGAAGAAACCTGCGCTCTCTTTCCCCTTCTCACCTTTCCTCTGTTGTGTCATCCTCCCTTCCCTCACACACACAATTCTCATCTTTGGATGTAAATACTGCAACACACACGTTATGCTCCACTTCATCTTCTTCCCTAGACAGTATCTGTCCTCTGTCATCCAGACCAGCACAAGTAACTCCTTCTAACTCATGGATATCCGATGCACTTCGTGAAGACCGGACCAAACTCAGGGCAGCAGAAAGGATCACAAGACCCATCTGACCTAGGTTCATATCAATGCAGTAGTCCATGCAGCTAAGTCCTCATACTTCCATGACAAAATCAACGGCACTACAAACACACGCTCACTCTTCAAGACATTCAATGCACTCCAATGTCCCCCTCCACCATCACCCACCACATCTTTAAGTGCTGATCAATTTGCCAATTTCTTCACTGACAAGACATCTTTCATCAGTAGCCAGTTCTCAGCACCACTCACACAGGAACTCAGCCCCTCCTCATCCACTAATCTTCTCTCTTCTCACAGAGGCGGAAGTATCAAAACTTCTCCTCTCCACTCATCCCACCACCTGCCCTCTAGACCCCATCCCCTCACACCTTCTACAAGCCATCTCTCCCACTCTTTTACCAGCACTTACACGCATTATTAACTCGTCTCTCCACACAGGCACTTTCCCTACGACATTCAAGCAGGCTCGGGTAACCCCACTGCTAAAAAAACCCACGTTAAACACATCACTCGTAGACAACTACAGACCTGTCTCTCTCCTACCATTCATATCAAAAACACTTGAACAAGTTGTGTTCAACCAGGTGTCATCCTTCCTCACACAGAACAACCATCTGGACGTCAACCAATCTGGATTCAAGAGCAGCCATTCCACCGAGACTGCTCTACTGTCTGTCACAGAATCCCTGCGAATTGCAAAGGCTGGTTCCAAATCATCGGTTCTCATTCTACTGGATCTATCTGCTGCCTTCCACACCGTAAACCATCAAATTCTTCTGTCCACCCTCTCGTCACTTGGAATCTCAAGTACTGCGCTTCAGTTGTTTTGAGTCCTATCTCACAGGTAGGTCTTTCAGAGTTGCCTGGGGAGGGGAGGTATCCAAACCTCATCAACTGATCACTGGGGCTCCTCAGGGTTCAGTTCTTGGTCCCCTCCTATTCTCCATTTATACTACATCACTGGGTCCTATCATACTGGCACATGGTTTCTCCAACCACTGCTATGCTGATGACACACAACTCTACCTGTCCTTCCATCCAGATGATTCCACAGTAGCTGCACGGATCTCAAGCTGTCTGGCGGACATCTAGACGTGGATGGAAGAACACCACCTGCAGCTCAACCTGGCAAAGACTGAGCTTTTAGTCTTCCCTGCCACTCCTACTCTACAACACGACATCAACATACAGCTTGGTACAACCACCATTACCCCATCAAAGTTGGACGGAAATCTTGGAGTTATCTTTGATGACCAACTGACCTTCAGAGACCACATCTCAAAGACGGCACAGTCATGCAGATTTGCACTTCACAACATCAGGAAAATCCGGCCCTTCCTGACTGAGCACGCAACACAACTTCTTGTCCAGCCCCTGGTCATTTCAAGGCTTGATTATTGCAATGCTCTTCTGGCTGGTCTGCCGCCAAGTGCAATCAAACCTCTTCAAATGATCCAGAACACTGCTGCACGTCTTGTCTGCAACGAGCCCAAGAGAGCCCACGTCACTCCCCTCTTCATCTCTTTGCACTGGCTACCCCTTCCTGCTCGCATCAAGTTCAAGGCGCTGATGCTTGCTTACAGATCCACCACAGGCTCTGCACCCTCCTACCTCCACACACTGCTACAACTCTACGTCCCCACCAGAAGCCTGCGATCACTAAAGGAACGAAGGCTTGTGGTACCGTCACAGAGAGTCACAAAATCACTCTCCAGAATATTCTCGTTCACTGCTCCCTGCTGGTGGAATGATCTCCCATGACTTTCATCAGGAACGCAGAATCCCTGGCAATATTCAAGAGACAGCTGAAAACTCATCTCTTCCGTGAACACTTAATCCCCTCATAAAAAAAAAAAAAAAAACCCTATCCTTCCCTTTTCCCTTCCCACTCTAGCTTTTGGTACTGAGCAATGTATGAAACTTGTATTGTGAGCACTTCCTGTGTCTATTTGCCAATTCATGAAGAATCGCTTGTTTGTATTCCTCACTTGTAAGTCGCTTTGGATAAAAGCGTCTGCTAAATGACTGAATGTAAATGTAATGTAAATGTCGAACAAAATTTGTATCGCTGGTTTCTTTGCTAAAGAGGCAGGGAGGGGTTCAAGCGTTATCATTTTGCTAGCTTCTTAACTTGCCATCCATGCCCACCGTCATTTCACCATGCTCTCCTTTTTCTAGTTCATCAAACAACCGTGGTAAGTCGGATCGGTCTACAAACATGGTAAGCTATGTCGTCCTCTCCTTTCATTGTTACTTGCACTGCCTGCCACATGCATAGTATAGCTTTCTCTGTCAACGACGAGGGATTCACATCTCATAAATGCAGTCAGGTGACAGAGAAAATCTAGAACTAGAGACACGCATGCAAATTTTAATTGAGGATAGTAAGAATGCAAGGGCTTTAGATACAGTTTTGGATGCGACTAACTGATTGAACTCTAAAATCACGTGTTGGCCGGGACCCAGAGCGCCTGACATCCAAGCAAATTTAAGTGCTGGCTAATGCTAATCGTAAATACTCTAAGGTAATTATTCATGTCGGCACTAATGATGTTCGACTTCACCAGTCGGAGATCACTAAATTTAACATTAAAGAGGTGTGTGACATCAAGTATGATGTCAGACACTGTAGTAATTGAGCTCTATGTAACGTTATATAATGTAAGTAACATCCCATTTGACATTTTGTGCTGGCTACTGCATACAGGCCACCAGGGCACCATACAGACTTTATCAAAGAATTTGCTGATTTTCTATTGGAGTTAGCACTGGATAAAGTCCTTATTGTTGGTAATTTTAATATCCATGTAGATAACGAAAATTAAGTTTTTGGATTGGTAACAGATATTGTAAACTCTACTGGAGTTAGACAACACATGTCAGGACCCACTCATTGTCATAATCATGCTCTTCTCCGATCATTATCTAGTCTCTTGTGTACTACATTTAACCAAGGCTGCAAAACCACCCCCCTGCCACAAATATGGTAGAACCATCACTTCTACCACTAAAGATGACTTTATAAATAATCTTCCTGATCAGTTTCATTGCCTTAGCAATAACCAGATAGCTTAGAAGAACTTAATGTTGCAACAGAAACTATTGACTCCCTCTGTTCCAGCATTTTAGACTCTGTTGCTCCTTTGCGCTGAAAAAAGATTAAGGAAATTAGTCCAACGCCATAGTACAATGACACAATAAAATGACATAATGACAAAACACGCGGGACGGAAAGCCTCCCCTCCAGAGGGAAGATGGGAAGATTTTATACAGAAAGAAGACTCTGGGCCCAAGTGTCCTCTATCTGCACTCAGACTGCAGCCCCGCCCTGCTAAAACACAACACAAACAGAACAAACACAGCAGGCAGTTTTGCACATCCCACAAGGACAATGATATTACTACACAGCCACAACAACCACTGCTCTCGGACACAATCGCAACTGAGCCCTGCCCACAGAGCTCACTGCAGATAGACTGTGATGTATTAGAACTGCTCCAAGATTCAGCACCGAAGGACGACTTTCAGGAAAACAGCCAGGGAAGCCAGGACAACTTACTGCAGCCTCCATTAACACCTGAGCAACAGCCCCTCTCACTAAATATGTTATCCCTCTCTCCACCATCCTCTCTTTAGTGTTTCTCAGAGAAAATGATGGAACTGGTGTATGCTGGAACCAAACTCTCCCACTCTTTGCTGCGAGTCCCCAGATACCAACAAAAAAAATGGCAAGTCCTACAACCACCAAAGCCTGTGGCGCCCTCCCCCTCCTCCTCCTCCTGTGAGAGCTGTTCGGCCTCTGCCTCAATGCCAGGGCCCACACCCTCCTCCATCTGCTGTAAGTGAACCAAAAACAACTGATAACAGCTCTCAGTGATATGTGTCAGGTCCCCCGGTATAATAACAGTAACTCTGTCAAATATTTACAGAACAAGCGGGAACCCAGTGTGCCTGTAGCTTTCTCTATTTCTGTTCTATTACGTGAAAGAAAATCTAAGGTCTTCTCAAGCCGTATGGTAAACCTATCTAATCTGCTGCCTATTACACGTCAAACTAACGATTACTGTGGACACAGAAAGTAAGATTAAGTTAGCACTTTTAAACATCCACTCACTTAAAAATAAATCCCTTCCAGTCACTGATTTAACCACAAACAACCTAGATTTTATGCTTCTAAAGGAAACATGGTTCTAGCTGAAGTATAACAGTCATCAATGAAACACTGCCCGCTAACTATACTTTTATGAGTGGAGGTGGAGCTGCTCTATTTAAAGATGTTTATCAATGCAGGTGTCATTTGGTGATTACTTGTCTTTAAAATATCTGGGTATTGTGTTATAATGTGCTTCACGCATTCTATTTATAGTTATTTCAAAAACTTACATAAATATACTAATAATAATAAATAAAATAATAATAATTTGGGAAAAATGGATAAACTATAAAGACAGCTCTGTGGTAAGCCAGCATGCTTAAGAGATTTCTATGATAAAAAACAAATTTGAAACCACGTGATGAGAGCAGTGGGTTTGATTGAACCCAAGGTCAAGGACCAAGTGAGGGCAGATTTTAGGTGAAAAATCGGATCTATTGGAGACATCAAACAGATTATTTCAGGTGCAGAGAGAAAACCACAGAGAAAGACAGACAATATGGGGAAGAGACAAAGTAAAAATACGTAGAACTAATATTTTGAATGAAACCCTCTAACTTGTGGGGTATTCTCTGCTTTATTGTTACTTCTATTTTCTATGCATTCCATTTTTGTTCTTATGTATTCGTTTCTTTTTTCATTCCATTTTTATTCTTATGTATTTGTTTCCTTTTCATGTAAAGCACTTTGAATTACTATAGTGTATGAAATGTGCTATATAATGCACTTGCCTTGCCTAAGCAATATCTCATGGCCTCAAACATGTATTGCTAGAATTCATAAAAATAAATTGCTAGTCAACTGGTACATAACATTGATTCATATAATCGCACTTTAGCATGTGGTGTTAATTGTGAAGTCTTACTGAGATGTTAATGGTGTCCCGTACACATCCACAAGATGGCAGTACAAGCTTGTTCAGTGCTATCAGAAACCATGCACGAAATAGATGGTTTTGAAACAGCAATATTTTACAGTTTTAGTACTCGTTTAAGGCCATTTTGTAATTTCAATCTTCACACAGTCCACTACCATCCCTCCAGCCCCAACAATATTTTTCTCAGACTTCTTGTTTTGTCTCTTGTTCTGGCATTCCATTGAGAGCAGATGCCACATTCTGTTACAAAATCATTTAATCTGATAGTATTTCTTTAACCATTTTAAAACTATTTACCTCAATATTGCCAGATGGCAGTTTGGGCTCTTCAGTCCATCAGAAAGAAGCTTCACTCCAGAATCCTTCAGGTCATTGTTACTCAGGTCCAGCTCTCTCAGGGCAGTGTTTGATGATTGTAAAGTTGAAGACAAACTCTCACAACACTGAGCAGTGAGATTACATGTGGGAAATCTGAACACAAAAAAATCAATGTAATTCCATGCATAATGAATATTAAATCTGAGATTTAAAGAAAAATTAACTAATGCAAAAAAAGAATGTTTTTGAACTCAAACCTCAGCATCTCCAGGTGACAGTTTGGACTGCTCAGTCCATCAGAAAGAAGATTCACTCCAGAATCCTTCAGGTCATTGTTACTCAGGTCCAGCTCTCTCACGACAGAGTTTGAGGATTGCAGAGCTGAAGACAAACTCTCACAACACTGAGCAGTGAGATTACAACTATGGAGTCTGTGTAGAGTAATGCAATAGTAATGCTTATGAGGTAGGGTTCATGATCTATATCATTTTAAAAAACTTTTGATTGAAGTGATGTAAGCAAAGCTAAAAAAAAAAAAAAGTTTTCTTTATAAAATAACCATTATTTTCAATTGTCTTTAATTGATGATAAAATTTAAGAATAATAAAATGGGTAAAATTTGCCCGATGCCTGACCCAGCTTGGCTGATGAAGGAGATACATTGGCATTTAATATTATCACCACACACATTGATATATTTACATTTATTAATCTGAACAGTCTTGGCCATCTCACCTGTGTAAGATTAAGACCCAATTAAAATTACTGTGTATGTAAATGATTGTAAAGAAGACTCTTACAGTGCTCTTCTGGTGTTTTTGATGACTGGCAGCAGTCTTTCCACTGCTTCATCAGATCTTCTGTATTTCTGCAATTCAAAGGTCTCTTGAGTCTCTTCTGACATCTGGAGCACAAACACCAGACCAGACCACTGAGCAGAGGAAAGGTTCTGTGCTGAAAGATTTCCTGAGCTCAGATTCTTCTGGACTTCCTCCACAAAGTCATCTTCCAGTTCACTCAGACAGTAGAAGAGATTGATGGTCCTCTCTACTGATTTCTCCTTCTCTATCTTCATTTTGATAAAGTCAACAGTTTTTTTCAGGTTCTCTACTTTGAGTTCCAGTCCTGGTAGCAGTTCCTTCAGGTCACTCTGATTGGACTCCAGTGAAAGACCCAGAAGGAACCGGAGGAAAAGATCCAGGTGTCCATTCTTGCTTTCTAAAGCCTTGTTGATTGCAGTCTTATGAAGCTGAAACAGTGACTTTTTAGTGAGTTTCTGTGTCATTTTTTCCCAGGATTCAAGAAATGGGTTTTCTTTCTTGTTTTTGTTATTAAAAAACACATAGAGAGCAGCAAGGAATTCCTGTACACTGAGGTGAACAAAGCTGTAAACGTTTCTTGCTGAAACCTTTCCCTCCTGAAAGATCTGAGTGCATAACCCAGAGTAGACAGACCCTTCACTGACATCTAGTCCACATTTCTCAAGATCTTCTTTGTAGAAAATCAGTTGACCTTTCTGCAGCTGCTGAAAGGCCAGTTTTCCAAGCTTCAGAATAATCTGATCAAAAGATATTGCATTGGCTTTAGATTCAGGGTCATCACAGTATTTTTCTTTCATTTGCTGCTGCTGACAATTTAAGAAGTTTGTGTACATCTCTGTGAGAGTTGTTGGTGTTTTATTTTTGTTATTGCTCTCTCGAGCCAGTAGAGGCTGAAGAACTGTAAGACAGATCCAGCAGAAGACGGGGATGTGGCACATGATGTACAGGCTCCTGGATTTCTTGATGTGACTGATGATGTTTTCAGAAACCTCAGAAGTGCTGTTTTTGATGAAGTATTGCTCTTCCTGCTCATCATTAAATCCACGCACTTCAGTCAGCTGATCAATGTAGTTTCGGGGTATCAGACTGGCTGCTGCTGGTCTGGATGTGATCCAGATGAGAGCAGAGGGAACCAGATGTCTCTTGATCAGGCTTGTAACTATCTTACTTACTGTTGTTTTTTTGTGAACATTTGTAAATCTGCCACCCTCTTTAAAGCTCAAAGGAAAGCGACATTCATCCAGCCCATCAAAAATGAACAAGACCTTTCCATCTTCTTTAGGAAGAGAGGGCAGTTCTTTAGGATCACTAAAGAAGTATTCGTGAATCAGTCCCATGAGACTCCAGTTCTCTGTAATCAGGTTTAGCTGACGGAACGGCAGAGGAAAAATGAAGGCTATTTCCTGATTTTCTTTTCCTTCAACCCAGTCAAGGATGAACTTATTGACAGAGACGGTTTTTCCTACCCCTGTAATCCCCATCATCAGTACCTTTTTGTTTTCATTGACTTTAAAAATATTACTGCATTGGATTGGTGTGTCCTTGGCATCATATTGCTTATGATTCAATCCAATCTGTCCCAGCTCGTGGTCATTTACTCTTCCTCCAGTCTCATTCTCCACGACATGTAAATCAGTGTAAATATCATTCAGCTTTTTCTTGTGACCCGTCTGTGAATTACCAACCAATATCCGCTTGTAGTCCTCTTTTAATTTGTTCTTCAGCTTGAGGCTAGTCTGTTTGTAATCATGAAGAGTAGCTTGTCTGTCATCTGCAGTTGAGCCTTTATAAAACAGGGGAAAAGACAGCAAAAACAAGTGATCAAGTTTTCCATAAATTCTCGATAAAACATAAATGTAATTTGTAACCTGGTTTGCAGTTCCCATTAAAAACATAACTACAGCACATCTGATAAAACCTGCACTTCTGCTATCTCCAAATTATTGCACTGCAAGCTTACAGTCTTACACTGATTGTGCTTAAGCTGACAACATATGTGGTGATGGAAACACCTTGACTAATGCAGATGATTTCGGTTTTAAAACTTCTGAACAACATTCTTTTTTCTAATTCCTTCCAGAACATTTATTGGATTGGCACCATTGTATTCGGATCAACTTTAGGTCATATTGACCAACATTATTAAAAGCTTTTTGATTGACATTGACATCTAGTACACCAAACTAGACAATGAGACTGTATTAGGGTTAGGTTAGGGTCATTGAAATAGCCTTTGTATGAAGTTGCTTGCAGATGTTTTAATTTAAGGGTTTTAATTAAGACCACTGTAAACCATTTAACCATTTCTAAAATCAGACGCTGTTCTATTAAATGAACTTGTATAAGATCTGCTGATGTTCTTCCTGTCCCTGCAATTGTTGCTTGCTGTTATATTTTTCCATGTAAAGGTAATGATTATTATTTACCCCATATCTCTTCTGAATGAGCTCCAACAGTAGCACATGTCTTTTTATTGTCTGTCAATTATATTACAGCCTCAACAAATTAAGCATTACCTTGTTTGTGTTTGTTCTCCAGCTGCTCAGACAGATTATTTTGGTTTATCTTCTTCAGGATCTCCACCATGATCTTCACAGCATCTGGTCCAAAACAGTCCACCATCTTATCCACAGTTTTTAACCTATCTGCATTTTCCATTTCACACTTTGATATACACTCATGATCCTTCCTTAAGTGCCACTGAAACTTCTTCAGTTCAGCTTCTTCCAGTTCATTCAGTGATTTCTCAAGCAGCTCTTCAACAGACGCCATCGCTCTTCTCAGATTTACAGCTTCAAAAAAAAAAAGAAAAGGATCTGAAGTAGTTTAACTCCTAAGCACTCAAATGTAATTTAGATTATGAAATCGTCTTCGTCAGTTAGGAACCTGGGTGTGCTCTTTGATACCAATCTTTCATCTGAAAGCCACATTTCTAGCATATGTAAAATTGCATTCTTCCATCTAAAAATATATCTAAATTACGACATATGCTCTCAATGACAAATGCGGAAAAGCTAGTTCATGCGTTTATGACCTCAAGACTAGATTACTGTAACGCTCTACTGGGTGGGTGCCCTGCTCTTTTGATAAACAAACTACAGCTGGTCCAAAACACAGCTGCTAGAGTCCTTACTAGAACCAGGAAGTATGACCATATTAGCCCGGTTCTGTCAACACTGCACTGGCTCCCTATTAAACATCGTATAGATTTTAAAATCTTGCTAATTACTTCCAAAGCACTAAATGGCTTAGCTCCCCAGTATCTGAGTGATCTCTTAATGCATTATAGTCCTTCACGTCTATTACGATCTCAGAATTCTGGCCAGTTGTTCATACCTAGAATATCAAAATCAACCGCAGGCGGTAGATCCTTTTCCTATTTGGCACCTAAACTCTGGAACGATCTTCCTAGCATTGTTCGGGAAGCAGACACACTCTGTCAGTTTAAATCTAGACTAAAAACGCATCTATTTAACCTGGCATACACATGACGCATTATCAATTTTTGTCTTCATATCCGTTAAAGGATTGTTAGGCTGCATAGATCAGGTCAGCCAGAACCGGGAACACTTCCTATAACACCAGATGTACTCGTTACATCTGAAGAAGAATGCCGTCTACGCTAATTTTAGTCTCTCTGCTTATCCCGAGGTTTACCAATTAACGTGATTGGCGGGATCCAGGCCGTGTCCGGTTCGGATGGGGAACCTGCGCGGCAGCTGCGTGGCCCTGGGGTGTCTGCGGAGACTGTGTGAACTAGCTCATCCTTTGTGAAGGCCTTACCGACTCATCAGCCAGTGGCACAGATCTCCAACAAACCGTCCCACACTGGCGTAATTAAAAAGATCTTAAACTAGATGGAACTGGATAAAATATTTTGACTGTTGCGATTCCAAATCAGTTTAATGACCTGTAACTCTGCCTGAGCATCGGACAAGTGTTCACTGTTGGCCAGAGGAGAACTGGCCCCCCGACTAAGCCTGGTTTCTCCCCAGGTTTTTTCTCCATTTGTTGGAGTTTTGGTTCCTTTGGCTTGCTTAAGTTGGGGACACTTGCTTGATATTCAGCAGTGTTTTTGATATGCCTGCATTGGTGTCGTTGTATGCGAAGTGAGCTGAGCCGGACGATTACGTCACTGTTTTCTCCAGTGCTGATATACATAAATTAACTAGACTAATAACTATTGATCTTTGCAGTGGAATGAATCAATAATATATAGAATAAGCTGGACAATGAAAACATTTTCTTTGGGAGCTGCTGTGCAGCCAAAAATTATTTGTCAATTATTAACGTAAAGCTGCTTTGCCACAATTTGCATTGTAAAAAGCGCTATATAAGTAAAGTTGACTTGACTTGACTTGTGAAGAGTGCCAGCTGGGAACGGAGCTTTCTCAGTGAGAGATCCTCACAATGCATACATCCAGCACCCTCGAGTGCTGAACATGCGTGCTCCACTCCTAGACAGATAACACACATATCGTGACCATCACCAGGTGTTATGAAACGCAGACATGGAGGGATGCAGCGTTTAAAGTGCTTGCTTGCCATTCCTTCTCTTTTCATGCACTGCACTCTTCATACAGACAGGTGGGTTCCTGAAGACATTGAAACTTCTGACGTGTTTTCAGATGCCCTTTTTATACACTGGGAGCACCCTGCGACGTCATCACTGCGTCAGCAATGATTGACTAAGTTGTTACATGTGCCTCAGACACCGGATCCTGTGGGACGCTTCCCCATTGCGTCAGCTGGTGCAGCGTTGAGTTCCCTTGAAAAGGAATATCCAGATCCAAATACAAATAAAGAAGATCTGTGTAAACCAGAAGGAGTGGATAGAAGTTCTTTACACGCATGTAAAATAACCTGATCACCAACATTAAACAGCATATAAATCAAAACTACTTAACATCACTGAATAAAATTTTGAACACATGAAGAGGAAACAACTGAAGCTTTGGAGGTGTTGATGGACTCAATCTACAACATCTATGTTTTGATCATTGTTCTGATTCCCATCCATACAAAGACTGACAAAAACATTAATTGTCTCATCTTGCTTCTTGATATCACATGCGCAAACACATATAACTTATATTTAAATGTATAAAACCGTTAGGTCCAGTTGAACGAGTTATTAATTAAATTCAGACTGGATTCTGTTGCTTACCTAAAGCTAAAAGAAATTTTATTCCTCTAACAAGTGCTTTCGACCTTCTCTTTGATTTGAATGGTATGAGGAAAACACTTGATGTTTGCCACAGACTTGTCCAACTGCCTAGAACACAACTGAATGCTTCTTCAGGCTCCTCCACAATTGAAATAAAAAATTGGAAAAATACTTTTAAACAGGATATGATGGACTATTTACGTACATATTTACAGCGGGTCTATTCGCACAGGATTAGTATTAACTGGGGGTAATTTTTATGGACCATTTTTTAAGGAAGGTAAAAGTCACCATAATCTTTACTAACATTGTCTGTAATGATTACTGAGATGGCACATTCGGACGGGACTAAACCGCTCTGGTAATACTTTCTTTACTCCACCTTTCCATCTCTCCATGTAAAACTAATCCCAAATAGGGCTTTAATTGGACTGTCTTTTAGTTCTTGTTTAATACAGGTACAGGTTGAAGAAGGTCAAGCAAAGGCAGATGACCGCAATGATTTATTCTTTCATTCATTAGTTTGTTCATTCTATTTTTCTATTATTTACAGTGGCTAATAAATGAAAATCAGTCCTTTCAACAAGTATCAATTTATTTACAAAGTTCTACCAAGAAACTCGATGCAGACTGATGGGTCTTTAACTCCTTTGGTAGCAATCACATCATTATCTACAGCCAATGTATCAGTAGCCAAAGAGCTTGCTGCTCAGACATTCAGATATTTGGCACTGATGGCTGTTAGCAGTCTGCAGTGTGCTTTCAGAACCCTCCTCCTTCCCCAGCTCCACCTGTGTAGATCTGCTACGGGGTTAATTCATATACAGTATGTTGTATATGCAGCATCAGTAGCATATCTCACATGCTCACATAGCAGCGTAGCAGATATTTTCCACCCAGACCAAATACATTAACATTGTCATGTCCATTACCATGCTAATCTAAATTGCCATACCAATATCCTGAGAGTTGTCTTGACAGAAATGTGTTTGTTTGTTGTATTATCTGCAATCATAACAAAAAAACCGTGCAGCAGGCCTATCAATATATTTATATATTCTGTTCAATTTTCTATTTATTATCCAGGCCTACATGCTTTATTTATTGAAATTAAACTGCCCGTTTTCATTGATTGTAATGTTAGACACTGAAAACATTAGATGAAGAGTAAGTGGCTGCATGTTTGCAGAGTTTGTTTTTTTGCTGGTTTATATTTTCTGTGGCATTTGAACATTTGTTTAACCCTTGTGTTGTGTTGAAAACCCTACAACACTTGTGGTGTTCCTGGTCAAAAATGACCGGCCTACTGTAGTGTACTGTATAGCATACCGCTTTGTTGTCTATGTTTTAAATCCGTTTTTGAAGTGTCCCATAGTTCTGTTCAGAGCACAGCCTCACGTCACGTGTCAAAACAAACTCTACAAGGCATCAGGGGATAGTTTTTATTTGGCCTCTAGAGGTCGCTCTCTAACTGCAGACTAAAGCCAGTTCACGCGTACGTGTGTGTGTGTGTGTGTGTGTGTGTGTGTGTGAATGTGTGTGTGTGTGTGTTTGAATGTGTCGTATGGATGAATGGATATTAGATGCAGTTCAGGGTAGGATAAAATTCATCTCTGTGAAAAAGAATGTGTGTAATACTCAAAATAGTTTGTGTGTATGAACGTGTGTTATTAGGCATTGAGAAAGGTCACATGACCGAAATGTTTGCTGTTCTTTTCATTAAAGTAGTGGATTTATCTCTCAATTGTCAGTTTTAGTTTACTTCAGATTAACGCCTCTAAGCTTCATATGTTTTCAGCACGTGTAAAAGTACAGATCATGCTTTTTTATGCTATATTTTTCCAGTCACACATTTCACTGATCTGCATTCAAAAGCAAACAAATTGTGTGTATTTAAGGTTGTTTTATTTTCGCAATGGGATATTTGAGAGGTATTTCTACATCTCTACAACACTGTTGTGTTCAACACTTACAGTCAATTTAAGTGCTGCTGGTGTCAATGAATGACTGTTGTAGTTCATCATATAGACAGAAGGAGGCAGTATTATATCAAAACTGTCTGCAAACGACATGAAGCTGATGAGTGATAGTTTCTCTCAGAGATTAGAGAAATACTGTTTGAAGAATCACAGATTCACTAATAAACACAATACAACAGAGAAAAACTGTTATTTCACAGCATGTGACAACAATATCTGCCATCTGTGATTCACTTGATCATCTGTTCGACTGTGAAATGAGGAACTCAAATAAAATCATCAATACGACTTCAGCATTAAAGTCTCAGAAGCACACAGTTATCAATGACACATCATAGCACACACACACACACACACACACACACACACACACACACACACACACACACACACACATCTAAAGAAAGATGAACCACTCACCACAGATAATATTTGTAGATCTTTTTCCTCCTCTGAACTGTCGTGTTGAACTGAAATTCTTCCTTTCTTTTCCCTAAAGGAAGTGAAACTGTTTTTCAGGAAGAGAGTCAGACGTCAGCACACACACTTCTCCTGTCTCATATATATATGTAACGACTCGTCACTCTGAGTAGGATCCATAAGCAGCTTTAATATAACAAATAGCAGGGTACAACAGGCAGTGGTCCTCCCGCTGGATTCACCCGATTTACTGCTGTAATCCACTGAAGCTTTAGACCTGGATCAGTTAGTTCCCACAGCATCATCAGATCGCTGGAAGAGCAAGAGACGCGTACAGTGAGAATATCACGCTTTACACATGCTATCAATGCCCATGTCTTGCGTCTATTACTCAGTGCTGCACAGCATTAAGTTTCTGCTACTTAAGAAGGAAGTTTGCAACCAGAAGTAGGAGGTTCAGTCCGTTGCTTGTGGTCAGCAGCAGTGAGGCAAATAATGACGAGAGAGAGTGATCATATGAATAAGAAAGAGTAGAGGATCTCCAGAAGATCTGCATAAACCAGAAGAAGCAAATAGAAGTTCTTTACACACATGAAAAATAACCTGATCATCAGACATTCAATGGTATATAAATCAAAACTGCCTAATGCTGCTGAATCAAATGTTGAACCCAGGAAGAGGAAAAGATTGGGAAGCTTTGAGGGTGTTGATGGACTTGATCTACTACATCTATGTTTGATCATCGTTCTGAATCCCATAAAGACCGACAAAAACATTTTGTTCAAATGTACGGAGCATGTGTACTGCCTAATCTAAGATAAATCGATGGGGGTGAGGGATGATTTGTGCAGATGTGGGGCACATAATAACATTCCCTGCAATGTTAATGTTAGTTGTTATAGAGAGAAAGTACCCCGCCCCCCCTCCATATGTTTACTTTGTAGAGTTCATTTGATAGTTATGTTTTCTAAATGTTTGATGGAGTTAATGCATAAAATGGGTTTAAAAATGTCGGTGCAAATGTATAGAATCCTGTTTAATTTATTGTGAGTAATGCTCAAGCAGGCATGTTGTTTAGGCGAGCTTACAGGAGAGGGCGTCCGCGGAAGAGAGGTGCGGGCGTAAAGGAGAAGCGAGAGAGTTTTTAGTTTTTTTTTTGGCGATGGTTAAAAACCACGCAGAGATTTTGGATACATCGAATAAATGTATTGAAAAGCATTGAACAACATTAAAACGAACCCATCAAATTAAGCACGCCTGGAACCTCATTTATTACGGCATGCAACAAACTTGGAGGCACCGCTGGGATTTATAAGAAGTGCGAGCCGAGGGGATCACGAGAGAGACAACGAGCCTGCGAGAGAGCGGAAATTTTCGGCCGGGTAAACGGGTGCAGACCAGCGCGAAATGGATCTGGAAGGCCTGGCCGAACGGGTAACGGAGAGACTATGGCTGTTGCGGCTCGATCAAGTGAAAGAGGTATGTGATTGTAACAAAATCTCCCTCGAAAACGCCCCTAATAAGCGTGCACTTATCAAGAGAGTTACGGAGTCGATCGATGTTGTGATTGATAGCGAGGAAGAAGATGTAGCAAAGCACTTTCTGTTGTCGATGTTGACGTTCATGGAGGCGCAGAGAGAGAGAGAAGACGATGAAAATGGCGGCGGCAGCAATAAAAATGCGAGAGACATTTCGCAGGCTGAAAAGGATGCTATGAATGAAACAGATTTACAGCGAAGTCACTCTCAACTGCACACGCAAAATACTGAGATGAGAGATAAAATGGTAAAAATAAAAGGGAAAGAGGATGAAATTGAACAAAATCAGCCCCTAGAACAGCAACCATTTACTTGCCTTGCCCCTGAAGTCACTGTGAGGAGGGATTTCAAAGTATGTGGTCAAATTGGGGAGAGCGGACAAAAAGATAAATTGTCATTCACTAATTTGATGCACCAGGTGGACAGAGGATTGAGAAGAGGCCATAGTGAAGCAGAAATTATTGAAGCAGTAATAAAAGCTATTAGCCCAGGATTGAGTTTACGCAATATGCTAGAAATCAAGAGAGATCTCACTCTGTCACAGCTGAAAACAATCTTAAAGGGTCATTTCAAGGAGGACAATTCTACTGATCTGTACTACAAATTGTTGAACATCACTCAAAATGCCAATGAATCTCCACAAGCATTTCTGTTCAGGGCTATTGAGTTAAAAGAGAAGCTGCTGCACACTTGTGAAGAAAGTGGTGAGCATTTCAGTACAGAGCATGTGCAGAAGAAATTTCTACGCTCTGTTGGAACGGGGCTGATCAGTGATCATATTAAATTTCAGCTGAGGCCATACTTGGATGATTCCAAGATCTCTGATGAAATGTTGATAAACAAAATGAATGAAGCTGCTGGTGATGAACTAGAGAGACTAAATAAACAAAAGAAGAACACTGGGAGTAAAGTGGTAAAAGTACACAAACTCTGTTCAGAAATGCAGGCCCATCCATGCAGGCAGGATGAAATGACTGCCAAAGTGTTGATTCAGGAACAATCAAGCGATATAGTCAGGCGAAAATGCAGAGAGACACCAGCAATGGAGGGCCAGAGAGAAACAGAGCTACTCGAGATGGTTAAACTCCTGAGAGAGGAAGTTGCAGAACTCAAGAAAAGCCAAAACAACCCTACTGAACGTATGGCAAGGGGAAGATGCAGCTACAGAAAGGGATGTAGAGCGTGTCAGGAGAAAGGTGAAGAGAATCGATGTGAACATTGCTTCAGATGTGGGTCATGCTGCCCGGGGCTGTAGAGCGCCAAAGAATCCAGCAGAAGGGAGGAGCGATGTAAAAATATCTGTTCATTCCATGAGACCAGACAGCTCAGTCTCCATCTTAGGTTACAGTGATCCACAAGAGGAAACCCAAGAGCTCCTGCGGCAAAGGATTAAACAGCTGGAGGCGGAGCTGGAGCAAAGAGGAAAAGCAGAGCATGCTAGAACTGCCACCTACACCAACCACATACCGTTGCGGCATCGAGCGAGATTGGAGAACCTCATTGGTCCGAAATGTATGGTTGACTGCCTCTTTGAAGGCATGCCTGTGCAGGCGCTCTGGGATACTGGGTCGCAGGTGACCATCATCAATGAGGAATGGAAGAAAACTTGTTTTCCTCACATTGAGACACGCAGCCTGAGTGAGCTGCTGGATGAAGGTGAAACGCTCATTGGCCAAGCAGCAAACCAAACCGAAATACCCTTCTCTGGATGGGTGGAGCTGAAATTTCAACTTGGGCCGAAAAGGGGGTCTCAAGCAGAACTTCTGGTGCCTGTGCTTGTCTCAAATCAACAAGGTGTGGGGCAGCCTCCAATTATTGGCTACAATGTTATTCAGCAGCTGGTGACAGAGGGAATGGAGCACCACCCTGATGTCATCCCAGAAGTAGTAAAGGAAGCTTTCTCATGTGACTGCAAGAAAGCTCATTGTATTGATACAAATGATGCAAAATGGGGACCAAGTCGAAACAGAAGGAGTAGTGAAAGTGGGACGGATTACTACAGTAGTTGCGGCAGGACAGACAAAAATGGTGAAGTGTGGAGTGAGGGCTGGTCCTCTTGTTTCAACGCCGGAAGTCCTATTTGAGCCAGAAGTTATTCCGCAGTGGCCTGAGGGACTGGATGTAGCTAGAATGGTAATCAGACTTCAGAAGGGAAACTTAACAAAAGTTCACATCCCGGTAACCAACACCAGCAATGTGGACATCATGCTTGCTCCCCGCACTATATTAGGACGAGTACAGCGAGTCAGAGCCATTTATCCAGCAGACACCTTACCTGCTATCGTAGAGTCAGACCGGACTGGCAGTGGTGATAGTGTGGTGGCAGGGATCACTAAAAGTAAAGATGTGACAAGTCTGCACAGGTTTGACAACACAAGCTTGGATGCTAACGGAAAACTGTGGGACCCACCAGTGTCAGTTGATCATCTCACACCAGAGCAACAGGGAAAAGTTAAACAGCTGCTGAGGGAGGAGTGTGCAGCATTCTCGAAGGATGAGAACGATGTAGGGTGCATCCCCATCCCTCCAATTGAAAATCCGGTTGAATGACATGGCTCCAGTAAAGCGTACCTATGTCTCAGTGCCAAAACCCCTACATAAAGAGGTGAAAGAATATTTAGAAGACCTTTTGAATAAAGGATGGATTCAGAAGTCTCGCTCCTCTTATGCATCTCCAGTCGTCTGTGTACGGAAGAAAGACGGTAGTTTACGCCTTTGTATAGATTACCGCGAGCTCAACCGGAAATCCGTCCCAGACCGTCACCCTATTCCACGGGTACAGGACATGCTAAACAGCTTAAGTGGGAGTGCATGGTTCTCAGTCCTGGATCAGGGGAAGGCGTATCATCAGGGGTACATGGAAGAGGGCAGCCGACCATACACAGCTTTCATAACGCCTTGGGGCCTGTATGAATGGGTTAGGATCCCTTTTGGGCTGTCCTCTGCCCCCGCCGAGTTTCAGCGCAGTATGGAGGAATGTTTATCAGGACTGAGGGATGATACATGCCTTCCATACTTGGATGATAACCTAGTGCACAGTAAGACATTCGAGGAGCATCTCTGTGATGTCAGAGAAGTGTTACGCCGTTACCAGAGACATGGAGTGAAGCTCACAGCTAAGAAATGTGAATTGTTCAGAGCTGAGGTGAAGTTCCTGGGTAAAATAGTTTCTAAAGGGGGCTACACTATGGATCCCAAAGAAATTGCACCTGTTCAAGCACTGAGAGACCGTAAGCCTAGGACGGTGGGTGACCTGAGACAACTGCTGGGGTTCCTGTCATATTATCGCACATACATTCCTAGCTTTTCCCAAATTGCTAAACCCCTCTATGAATTATTGTCAGCAGGAAAACCTCCAGGAAAGGTGGCAGGGGGTAAAAGAGAAACCTGTAAGAAGAGTGTGGGAAAGGGGAGAAAATCAGCACAACTTAATTCCAGTCAGTCTATAACTTGGACAGAACAACACCAGAATGTCCTCAACCAGCTGCTGGAGTTCTTGCTTCACCCCCCGATCATTGGCTACCCTGATTTCGAACAGCCCTTCATCTTACATTGTGATGCATCACAAGACGGACTAGGTGCGGTGCTATATCAGAGGCAGCAAGGGAAGCTGGTGGTAATTGGCTATGGGTCACGGACACTAACGGTTCCAGAGAAAAATTATCATTTACACTCTGGGAAACTGGAATTCCTGGCAATGAAATGGGCCATTTGTGAGCGATTCCGTGAATACCTCTATCATGCAACTTCCTTTGTGGTCTATACGGACAACAACCCGCTGACATATGTGTTGTCCACGGCCAAGCTCAATGCCACCACCCACCGATGGATAGCAGAGTTGGCCGACTACAATTTTACCATCAAATACAGACCAGGCCGCACACACCGGGATGCTGATGGACTGTCGAGGATGCCTTTGGACATGGAGGGTTACATGCAGATTTGTTCACAGGAGGCCAGTCCAACAGTCATAGCTGCGGTCACGAATGCGCTTCTCCTGAAGCCAGAGGAAGAAGTGCCCTGGATGTGCCCGATCGCCATAGCTGCAATTTGCTCTGAGTCAGCGCAGGAGCAAGGAACAGCACATATGTCCAAAGTGACTCCTGAGGAACTGACCACAGCCCAAGAACAAGATCCGGTACTTGGAAAGGTGAGGGAGTACATACTAGCAGAAAGGTGGCCAAGGTTGGTGGGACGAGACCGTCACGATGAGTTGACTGTTCTGTACAGTCTGTTGTATTTGGATGAGGACAGAATACTGTGTCGACAATCCGCAGGGCGATCCCAGATAGTGCTGCCTAGAAAATACCTCCAGATGGTGTTTAAGGAGCTTCATGAGGAGATGGGACACCAAGGAGTAGAGCGCACATTGAGCCTTATCCGGGACAGGTTCTACTGGCCTCGCATGCAAGCAAATGTGGAACATCATGTCACCAAAGTGTGTAGCTGTCTGAAACGCAAGCATCCAAATAGGATAACGAGAGCACCATTGGTCAACATAGTAACGACGTACCCTTTTGAACTGGTGTCAGTGGATTTTCTGCATCTGGAGGGCTGCAAAGGTGGCTATGAATACATCTTAGTATTAATGGACCACTTCACACGCTTTGCCCAAGCGTACGCCTGCAAAAATAAGTCTGCAAAGACGGCTGCAGAAAAAATCTTTGGCGACTTCGTTCTCAGATACGGATTCCCCACTAAACTCCACCATGATCAGGGAAGGGAATTTGAGAACAAGTTGTTCGCTCACATGGAGGAACTCTGTGATATCCAACGCTCGCACACAACTCCCTACCACCCTGCGGGAAACGGGCAGGTGGAAAGATTTAACAGAACATTGCTGTCAATGCTAAGATGTCTGCCGAGTCAAGCCAAGGCTGATTGGAAGAGCTCGCTAAACAAGGTTGTCCACGCATATAATTGTACACGAAGTGAAGTGACAGGGTATGCCCCATACTTCCTCATGTATGGATGACACCCAAGGCTGCCTATTGATGTAATGTTTGGCTTGAAGCCAAGGGAGTGTGGAGTGTCGCACAGTGATTATGCCGCCAAGTGGAGAAAGCGCATGAAAGAGGCATATGAGTTGGCATCAAAAACAGTTCAGAAAGAACAGAGGAGAGCAAAACAAGGCTACGACAAGAAAATATATGGAGCGGATCTCCACCCAGGTAGCAGAGTGCTGGTGAGGAATTGTGGAGAGAGAGGTGGTCCGGGAAAGCTCCGTTCATACTGGGAGGATAGAGTCCATGTTGTGACAGAAAGGAAATATGAAGATGGCCCAGTGTACGTGGTTAAGCCAGAGCATGGACCTGGGGAAGCAAGGGTCCTTCACAGAAACTTGTTGCTGCCTTGCGACTTCCTACCTGTTGACAACAACCAGCAAAAGAGCAGTAAAATACGTTCAGGGCGAACAGAGACAAAGGCAAAAGGAAAAAAACACACACATCAAGCGGATGCTGTGACTGAAGAGAACTCAGAGGATGAGGATGATTGGAGAGGCGTGACGACGTTGCCGATAAAGCAACTTACGGAGAACAGAAGCCAGCTGAGACCTGAGGAGGATGAGTTTCAAGTAACAGTCACGAAAGGAGCAATGGACCAGGAGTCAGATGGTGAGCAGGTACTGCCCATGTGCGATGAAGAGGACAGAAATTCAGAAGCGTTTGCAAATGTGCTGGAAGATGAAAATGAGATGGCAGAAGGGGGGCAGGGGACATCATCAGATGAAGTAGACGACGTCAGTCAGGCCGCAACTCGCCTGCCACAGAGAATGTATCCTTTAAGACAAAGACATCCACCCACAACACTGACGTATGATACATTAGGCAAACCCTCTCTCATGCATAGAGGTTTTTGATTTCATAGTTGCTTTGTAAAGTCGTAAAAACAGTTCATAAAGTTCATAATTAAGACAAAGTTCCTGAAATTGTTTGATTTAATACACAGTTCTAATAAACAGACAGTGACACATAAATTGCTCAAATATAGTGATACAGTCATAGCAGCTTGCATGTGGGTCTGTTTGTAGAGCATAGAGTATGTCTAAGGTTCGAACCTTTCAGCACTTGATGTGTGGCCCGTCGCATGGCGGAGCAAGCTTTCAGATATCATGTGGCCAGTGGTGTCTACTACAGCGGATGGCATGAAGGGGGAGATAGATGTCATGCGCAAACAGTTTCAAGACAACTTGGCATCAAGTATAGAGACTGACTCCCTTACGTACTACTCTGCTCTAATGTTGAAGACAGTGATGCTTGGAACCATGGAATGCCAAGACTGCATTCATTTTTGGAGGGGAGAGTGTGGGGCACATAATAACATTCCCTGCAATGTTAATGTTAGTTGTTATAGAGAGAAAGTACCCCGCCCCCCCTCCATATGTTTACTTTGTAGAGTTCATTTGATAGTTATGTTTTCTAAATGTTTGATGGAGTTAATGCATAAAATGGGTTTAAAAATGTCGGTGCAAATGTATAGAATCCTGTTTAATTTATTGTGAGTAATGCTCAAGCAGGCATGTTGTTTAGGCGAGCTTACAGGAGAGGGCGTCCGCGGAAGAGAGGTGCGGGCGTAAAGGAGAAGCGAGAGAGTTTTTAGGTTTTTTTTTGGCGATGGTTAAAAACCACGCAGAGATTTTGGATACATCGAATAAATGTATTGAAAAGCATTGAACAACATTAAAACGAACCCATCAAATTAAGCACGCCTGGAACCTCATTTATTACGGCATGCAACACAGACATTTTATTAACAATCGATTCTTTTTCTACTCTTATTCTATTGATATTTATTTTTGCAGCCTTGTCCCACAACCACTGATGTTGAAGGGACTGTGACGCTACCAAACACTCCTCGCTCGATTGTCCAAGATAATGTTGATGTCTTCCTCATTTTTAATGTATGTTCAAGTGTCAAGTCATCCACAGATTTGTTGTGAGCAGTTTCATGTGGGAACTATTTTCTTTCTACCGATCCTACATGAAACTGCTCACAATACGGTCTGTGGATTATCTTGAGTGATCTTTTAGAAAGAGACATTGCTGTTGTTTATATGGGTTTTTTTTCGCTTTCAGCACCACAAATCAAGTGTCATATATACAAAAAATGCAGACATCTCTACTGCTGATATCTCCAAAACTCGGCAACTCACACCAAAACAATCTTATAAATTCATTTATGAACAACAGGTTCAGCATTTAGAATTTATTTCAGTTATTTTCTTTTAAAATTAGTCATGTAAATTAGAATATGCCACAACAATTCTCTTTTCTCTGTAATTTCTTAGATAAAAAATTCTTGCTTCATTTTCTGATCAGTAGGGCATGATGAGTATCTCTGGTTTTGTTCCGGTGAAGTCAAGCGTGTGGATGCTGTCGATGGAGCTTGACTTCACAACTGGTCTGGCTGCCATTTTTGCATTTTTACTACTATAATTTCAATTTGAAGAACGCTGAAGATGCTTCTTGCTCTCTGGAGTTTTTCTAAAGGTAATGCCTACATTAATATTGTACTTGAGAGCTTGTTTTTTATTTGGTGTTGGATGTATTGTGTTTTAGCAAGCCACGCAGGTCCACAGCAGCCATGCGGTGACGACCCCCTTCTGTCCCTCACGGACTCAACTCGTGTGTCTGTGCTGGACACCCGACAGAAACCATGTTTTGCTCTGTACAGCAACAGCAGTGACCCACTATAGATGGTGACTAGGAACTGATACCTTTTTCATGCTACTTGAATGAAACTAACAGCTTTCCTCTCTGCCTTTTTGCTTATAGGTGCTTCTTGAGCATCAATCCAGAGACTGGCACAAAGTCAGAGGCAGAGAGGACATATAACCAGCCAGTCTGTACACTGATCAGGAAACTCTATGAATAGATGTCAGTCTAGTGTGAAAGCAGCAGTGGTGGACGAAGTACACAAACGAAGTACTTGAGTGAAAGTTTTGATACACTAGGTAAAATATTACTCCAGTAAAATTAAAAGTACTCCCTTTTACAAAAGTATTTGCTTTCAAATGTACTTAAGTATTCGAAGTCCTATAATTTATTAAGGCTATAATGGCCTCAATTTTTGTCACAAGTCTCTTGCTTATTCATCTCAGTTTATGTGAAAAGACTCTGTTACTCTTTGCACACTGATCTATTAGTAGAATATTATTATTCAGACACTGATATCTATTAAAATTACCATGAGCCCAAAACCTTGAAGCCAAACAATTTCCTTTAGAACCAAATGAAATAACAGGATTTGAGAGTTTATTTTAAGGTTTATTTGTAACAGTTGCAAGTTTAATAAAGGCTTGTAAGTTTTATTTTACTGTATTGTATCTGAATGTCTCTTCAGAAAGATCAACTGGCCGTATCAGATTTACTGTAACAGGAACTAGTTTTTTGTATCGATAGAAACACACTTGTCAGTCGGTTGTGCGATATTGACAAAAAATTATTTCTCAATATTTTCTAAGAGTTTTCCTGATAATGATAATCAGACGATATTTTGCATCATTCAAAAATGTTTTTTGGCAATGTAGAGTTGGAGAGTTTCACTTTGATATGAAGAAGTCACAATTCCAGCCATTTCAACACTGTAATGAAGGGGTCAACGGAGTCCAAATGCAGGCTTTTTGTTTAAACATATTGATCTATTATTTATCAATCTATATTTATCTATATATATTACTTAATTGAGATGTTATATCTTTCACACACGCGACGCACACACTTTGCCGCCATTTCACGCAATGCACTATTCACCTGTTTACAGCACTCTAATAAACTACATTTAACAGGTTGATAACACAAACTAAAGGTCAAATATAACATCCCATAGAATATGTTCACACATTTGATCATATAACCATGACATGAACACTTATAACACAGTTTATCATTAGATGAGCAGAGCTCATGAAATCGTACCTCTCCTCTCTAACGGCATTGCAGGAAAGAGGACGAACTTCCGATTGCGCTGCGATGTGAACATCACTTACGTATGACGTCAGCCGACATACATACTATATTTAATAACGGCACGCAACGTTTTCAAAATAAAATGCCCCGAAACAAGTCATAGTAGAAACAAATAATACATATATATATATATATTAAAAAAAATAACAAAAATGATTTATAATCTGGTGTAACAACATTTCCCTGCTACACGAGGAATGGCAGAATCGTAGTCAGTAAACAGGCGGAAAAGTTGAGGCAGGCAGCAAGTAAACAAAGTCCAGTAACACAAGCAATAAATCCAGGGCAGGCAGAAAACAATCATAAACAGCAAGGCACAGGCAGGATCACAACTGGAAGACAAGACGGGTATTAACGCTCGGCAATGACAACTATAAGAAAATCAAGACCTCGCAGTGTATGTGAGAATAAATGTCTCTTAAATAGTCTGGGTAATGGGCTGCAGCTGGTGGCAGTAATCAGTGACTGGGTACAGGACTTCTGGGAAATGTAGTCTGTGTTTGTGTGTGAGTGAGTGTGTGAGAGTCCAAGGTGGAGTGCCCTCTAGTGGTTATTACGGGCACTCCTGCTGATAACCATGACAAACACACTGTGAAACAAAAACTAATTTCTCATAATATTTGTTGATTTTGCAGAGTGTGACAGAAATAAAATACTGTATGTGCCACCAGAAAACACCGCCACTTCTGTGTGTGCAATAGAAGTGTATAATAACATCTGCTGATATCATGACATTAAATCTGATTGGATTTCATTGGTGACGTCATATGCAAATGATGGACCATAGTGCGGCCCAGTGGGAAAAAAGGTTGAGAACCACTGCTTTAAGAAAATCACCACACATCTGTAGAGAGAGGTCCTCAACAATCTTTAATGATAGCTTCAGGATATCAGGAGATGAGGTGATTTACAGACCAGATGTTCCTCTGTGCTGATCACATGACAAAGACTGAGTGAATATTTAATTTACTCGTTTTAATTCAAAGCATGATCTTACGTTGAACTTTAAATTAAAATAAAATAAAGACTTATCAGTATTTTACAAAGTTACCATATGTTGATGTACAGTTTGACTGTTGAGTTTGGAGAGATGATGACACTAGCAGGAAGAATGCCCTTTGACCCCAATGATTTTGGAGGGTGTTAGTCATTGACTTCAGTTGTCATTTACAAAACAACATTGGTCAACATTGTGAATCCACACGTGAGGTCTTTCAGAAGACGTGACTCCCGGGGTCAGTGGATCTCCTGAGAATATTTAATTGAGCTTAAAAACCAAAGATTAAATGAAAAAGTGTCCATGAATTCTCCCTACCTGACGTGTTAACACCAGACTCTGATGTCCTCAAAATATCCACACTGTCAAAACCAATAAGTGTTAAATGTTTTAAAAAAAACTTACATTTAAACTTTCATGTCTTGTAGATGCATATGATTTTACTTTTATTATTTATCAATTCAATTCCTATTAAATATGATAAAACAAAAGAATGCTGACAAAAATGTTTGCTGCGATGTTTTTTAAGAAATATGGATTACCATTGTAATGAGGAGACAGAGAGATGGGTTCCAAATGCAGCTTTATTAACAAACTGTTGGATAAAAATAATTTGGATATTGAATATTTCAAGAAACCTTTTGAGGTTGAGCAATGCAGCAAGAAATACAGGATCGAATGCAGGATCGATCCCGGGTGCCAAGAAATGAGACCGACACATAGAGTTCAATCATGGACACAGTTTATTGTCCAAAAGGGGTACATAGTTATAGGTAGAAAAACAAGAAGTGAAACCATCCGTTCAGCAACTGGAAATACATATAAGGACTGTGTGGTAATAATCACATGGTTTCTGGGTTAGTCTGAGGGGAAAACAAGATGACACAATGTCTAGATATTTGTCCAATGGGACACAAGAAAAAGTCTCAAGTCAGCAGAACAGAACACATGGTCATCAGTAGACAGGCACAAGATGTTCTGAATCTTACAATGGCCACTTTAAGTGACTAAGTAACACTCAGGGGTCGGCCGTTGCGCCAACGATACCACTTCATTTTTTTTCTGATCAGTGTGAAAGAGACTCAAAATACTCTGTCAATTTTGGACATACAATTAAGAGTTATACACCATTCTAATCTGTGAAATTAAGAGTTATACCATTCTAATCTGTGAAATGTCTTCTTTTATTTGTGTACACTCACAAAAACACAAAATGTGCTTTTTGCAAAATAAAGTAAATTAACGTGATCTGTCGTCTCTCTCTGAATGAAGTCCATTCTGATAGTCCTCAGAACATGAACTGTAACTTAGTGAATACTAATCACACAAACATGGAGATTTATGACTAGAGAAACGATAACAAATAGTCTCTGATTATGTAATCTGTTTGGAAAGAGAGATGCTAGTCATTCATGAGCCATCTCATTATCCACTACTGTGGCCACCCCCATGGAGCATGTGCTCTATTCAAATGTAAATTCTGAGGAGATTCATGCAACAGAGTGAACGCTCGCATCAGAGAAATGCATCAAGCTTAGTCAGATTTATGTTATTTTCATTGTTTTGAGATGTGGGGAGGATTAATTCTAAAAGGATTTACCTCAGAGGAAGAGCATGACTGGTTTCACTTTCATTTCGAGGATCAACTTGATCAAGCCGAGGACTGTGAATGCTAAGTGTTTTATTCCTAAATTCTAATCACAATATAGAATAGTGTCTGTTGATGAAGTATTTTATCTTTCCTATAGAAAATAATTAGTATTAGTATTAGAATTAGTTTGCTTACTATAAAAGCCAGATGTGTTTTGAGGCCTCATGGCCTACGTAACTGAAAAGTTACATAACTGAGAAGTTAGTTTGGCCACTAAGCATATTTTGCTGGTAGTTTTCCACTAGACAACAGGTGGCTGTATAATGAATAAGATTATTATTAAGGATGTCACATGAAGGCCGCTTGCCTCCGGGGAGTGATGATTGTTTTTGATACAATGTTTCATTTTGCCTATGAGAAAGGGCTGACCATCAATTGTCAGAATTCCACCATGAGACGTTAAGTCAAAAGATGTAGACTAGTTGGCAGTCGACCAACCTTACAAAGAGAATTATCTCTTGCATAAGCAACACCTGCAGTTTAATTGGTGAAGTGACCTTGGTGAAAATGTAGGGGAGTACTTGCGAGGCTCCAGGAAGAGAAAGGGAGGCGAGCACCTGTAAATCAGATCATGGAAAAGAACTGTAGGGGTGGATCTTTGTTGTGTTTTAACAGATTTTTAAGAAAAAAGTATAAAAACTGTGCCCTGGATAGAAGAGATTCAGATGTGAAGCTGGCATCTCACTCTGTTGCTTGTCAATAAAGTTAAACTCCTGGGACCTGGAACTTTGACTCAGAGATTTTTTCTTGAGATCTGAACTGAAGAAATATTGAATTTGCAACACAGCACAGACAAGGACAGATAAAGTAAGTAACAAAGTAACAGTTTTATTGCAGGTTGGCAGTACAGCGGAGTAAGCAGAGCGATGCAGGTGAGTTGAACAGTCACTGGTAACTTGAAGAAAGACTTAACTGAAGGTAATTGAGGAACTGGTATGTTGCAGAGATGAACACTGATGTGTTGTTCCGGATGATGAAGAGCAGGCAGGCAGGAGGAAGATGATGACAGGATCAGGATGGGAAGGCAGGTAAGTAATAGGTAAGGAGTAAAAGGTGAGTCTGTATAGTCCATTAGAGACGAGAGCAGACGTGGAAGTGAGGAAACGGTGAGCTTAAAAAGTGATGCTTGATGATGACGTGCAGATGCAGGTGATCAGTAATCAGGAGATAGTGAGCAAGTGGGCGGATCTGGTGTTGATGATGTGATGGGAGTGGTGACTGGCTCTGTGACACTGTCAATATTAAGTCACAAAAAGACTGTTTAAATATGAATCCTGCATGTTCTGTCTCTGTGTGAATTATTCGAGCAGACACGTGGTATCGTTTAGCTACTACACATAACTTACATTAATAAGCATGACTTATTGGCTTTTCCCAAAAAATATTGTAGTACTGAGATAAGTAAAACAGACTGAAATATGTAATAAATACTGAAATAAAATGTGTTAGCAACGTATTAAACTGCATATTAACATTTATAGGCTCTATAGTATTACAAGGATGCATAAAATGTCATAGCAATATGAATGTTTAGACAATATTTCTTTGGCCTATTTTGGACAGATTATGAAGGGTTAACTGTAAAATAGCCTATATAGTGCCACATCAATGAAGCTTTTGTTTGAATGATGAAATGATGAATGATAAAAATGATGAAAGCTTTGCATCACAGAAATAAATTATATTGTATAGTGTGACGAGCAGGGCCGGTGACGCGAGTGTTAACGAGCTTCAGGTGCTCGGCGCACCTCTCTCGTCCTTCACTGTTGTCGCTCCTCCTTTATGCTTCCGGAGCTCCTCCGTGAGAGATATGAGACCGGTGCGCCGAGCACCTGAAGCTCGTTAACACTCGCGTCACCGGCCTCGCGCCGTTCCCTCACGGCTCTCGCCCGCCCTGCTCGTCACATATAGTATATTCAAATGGAAAACCATTATTTTAAAATGTAATAATATTTCTGTAATGAATCCGCTCTACCTGTCTTCCACTTACCACCAGATGTCGCCCTCTCACTCTATGGACCCTGCCACTCGGACTACATTTCCCATAAGCCCCTCACCAAGTCACTGATCACCCTAGCCAGCTGTAGCACATTACCTTGATCTCTCACCACTATAAGAGCACTACTCACACACACCCACACTGCGAAGTATTGTACATCTTAGTATTGCAACTCTGAGCGTTATTTCCTTGTTTTGTTTGCCTGTTTCCTGATCCTGCCTGTTTCTTTGTTTTGATGTCTATCTGCCTGCCTATTGACCATTTGCCTGGATTACCACTACGAGCCTGCCTGTTCTTTGCCATTCTGTTTGCTGTTGAGTTGACCTTTGCCTGTCTGACCACGTTTGTAAATAAAGCCGCACTTGGATCCTATTCACTGACTCACTCATCATTACAATTTCACAGTATTGCTGTTTTCTGTATTTTTGATCAAATGAATGCTGGCCTGATGAGCATGAGATGAGCATGTCTTTCAAAAACATTAAAAATAGTATGTGTCAAATTCTTTGACCAGTACTGTAATTTAAAATATAATTATCAGGAATCTGTGTATCTTTCTACCTGTCATGTCTCTTAGTCACATGTGTTTTTTGTTTGAGTTTCCCGCTTCTGCTTAGTTCCCATGGTCACCGTTATTAGTTCATTTCGTTCAGCTGTGTTTTGTAATTAGTTATGTCTTTCACCTGTACCCCGTTCATTACTCCTCATGTGTTCCTGTGTATATCTACCCTGTGTTCTCCCTCAGTCCTTGTCAGTTATTGTTTATGTTAGAGCATTGGTGTCCTAAAGTTGTTTTCCCTGGATTCTACATGTGTATGATTAAAGTCTGCATTTCTGTTACACTGCATCGTCTGGAGTGTTCCTTCACCAAATGTTCCATAACAATAATAGGCCTACACACAGTTTTCTTCAAATGATGTGCAATAATACGTGCATGCATGAGATCACAAAAATCATGTTTCTGTTAAGAGTGGATATTATAAAGCGTTAATAAAATAGCTGATATGATCCTGTTATCAGCATGCTCACAGATGGGTTTTTTTTTATCTCACAGATTTGAGAATCATAGTGACCAGATATTGGCCCACATTGGATTACATGCGTACGATACTGAGATCACTGACTGGATGTAACAAACTGCTCCGAGACTTGAAGCTTAAAGATCCAAACGCAGTTTAATTGAGAGGGGTAATCCAAAATCATAATCCAATCCATAGGCCAAGGTCAAAACAAGCAGGCAGTCCAAACAAACAAACACAAAACAAGACAGAAAACAAAGGCAAAGGGAAATCTAGGACACGGGGTGAGTGAAACAGGCTAACAAGACACATTTGAATGAGTTCAGGGATATTGAGTCCAGGCAATGATTTATGGGAAATGTAAAATCAGGAAATCTTGACGGTGGAAGCATAAAAGTCTTCTTCTTTTTTTTTTTTTTTGCACCAAACACCAAATGGCAGGTATATGGTGTTCACATCTATCTTTTAACAGGATTTATTTCCAGGTATTATTTTATTTTTATTTTATATTATTGTATTTTATTATTATTTATTCATTCATATAGTAAACCATATTCTAAATAAACTACAAACCAAAAAAATACATATTTCTTTTGTCATTGCATTCTTTCTTAGTTCACTCAGTCACATTCCTGACTGAATGGCTCATTATGCGGCTCATTAGGGTCAGGGTCTTAATCTCCTCAGGTGTGAATCACAGCAAGATTCATGCCTCCCCGCATATGACCCTTCTAAACAAAAAGTGTCTTAGAAATTTAAAATCAATACATTGTTTTTTGTGATTGAGTAGGCAGAATGATTTCAACATCACTTTGATGCAAAAACTCTAGACTAAAATATACAGTTCCCAAAAGTCTTGTGAAAAAAATATGTGTAGTATGTGTTTTGAGGTCTTATTTCTGTCATAGTTATCTGCTGCAGTACTCTTTAACAGCCACCAGAGGGTACTCCATTTCCCACAATGCATCACACACTCACTCACACAAATGCACACTACATTCCCCACCAGCCGCGCACTGAACTGCCTACTCAGAAGTGCCTGCCTTCCCCGATGCCACTGCAGAAGTCGTTCCTGAACTGTCTAGCTGTCGCAACATTACCAGAAGGAACGTCCCAGTCCGAGCTTTGGAGAGTATTCTTGAGCTCCTCCCCAATCCTGTTACGGGCCTAGAGGCCAACACTAATCTCTCTGTGCTTTAAGTTCCAGTTTCTCCCGATCTACCATGGTGGTTACCAGAATGTGGTTGTCTGCTCCACCATGGGGGTCCTCAAGCCCATCTGCACTGCGGTGTTGCTCGTCTGCTCCGCCATGGCCGACTGCTCAGCCTGTTCCACCCTAGCAGCCTACTCAGCCTACTCAGCCTGTTCTGCCCTGGCCGCCTACTCAACCTGTTCCGTCTTGGCCGCCTGCTCAGCCCCAATCTTCATGTCCTCTTCCGCTCCATGGACCTGGCCCTCCAGCCTGCCCCTTAGCCCACCTCCGCTTCACCTCCCTCCTGGATGTCAGTTGGTTTTGTTTAGGAGTGTCTGGAAGCCACTCCTTAGGAGGGGGGCTATATCAGGATTATCCGCTGGAGTGCCCTTTAAAAGCCACCAGAGGGCACTCCACTTCGAACTATTGCCTCATCACCAGGACTCCATTTCCTACAATGCATCACACACTCACGCACACACATGTACACTTCATTCCCCAGCAGCCCCGTACCTTGGCACTGATTACCTCAGCCAGCTGCAGCTCATCACCTGGACTATTTAAGAGACTCTATGACCTGCACACATTGCGAGGTCTTGTTTTCCCTGTGGTTACATTTCTGAGCATTATTTCCTGTGTTTGCCTGCCTGTTACTGACCCTTTGGATTACCTCTTACAACCCTTTGCTGCCTGTCTCTTCAACCTTCTGCCTGGACATTGTTTGTGAATGTTTTCTGCCTGACCTGATCATTGCCTGTAACCTGACCACGTATCTGCCTATCATGCATTACTCCTGTTTGCTGTTGTTTTGACCATTGCCTGTTTGACTACGCTGTCTTTATTAATAAAGCCTGCACTTGGATCTACACCCATGTTGTCACGCACCCCTTCATTACAATTTCAGTGACTTATTTTTTTTTTGTTTATTTTTTTCAAAAAACAGTGTAATGAGACTTTTGTCATTAATATATTTATAAGCATCTGAAAAAGCACAAATATCAGGATATGTCAAAACTACTTCAGGGCCCCAAATTAGCTTCGGACCCCAGAGGATTAAAAAAAACTTAGTAGTTGTGTTGTTTTGAATTTAAGATATATGATTTGTTATTTGTGTCATTTGTAAATAAATATGAAGAGACAAGAAACATTAACAGTAATTTTCAGCATATTAGGCATACAAATAAGAGTGAACATGCATATTTTAAAACAAAATATTATTTGCAAAGAGTTGAAATGCATTACTTTGCAATGTGTTCTATTTGCTAATAAATTCTTCATTTCCCTCAAATACCTTTAAATACTTTTTAAAATTAATTTAATTGTAAAATAACAAAATTGCTTATTTTAGCAGAAAACTGCAGGGAGCTAATGACAATAAAATAAGTGAGTTATTATTTAAAAATAAGGAGTTATTATTTAAAAATATTTCTCATTAAAAAAAATTGAGAAAATATTTGGTATGTGCTGCATATTCAATTCCACATTATAAGTGGCCCAAACTCACGAACAGGAGTTCATGTGCAGCAGTATTTACTGCAATGGACTCAAACTCAGCTCCTGTGAGGCCACTGCTCTGCAGAGTATATTTCCACCCTAATTTATCTGATCCTAGTGATCAAAGTCTTCAGGATTAGGACACGTAGGTAGGTGAGTTGGAGCTGCAGGACAGTGGCTCTTCAGGAGTTGAGTTTGTAACCACTGATTTACTGTGAATCGAGGTGCTCTGAAACACTGAAAACAGGATCATGAGTTGCTCGCGTGTAAGTCAGTGCTGTGCAATGTTTCACTCTAAAATACGGGCCATGTAAGAATACATATTTATATAATTACACCACAACCTCCAAAATTCATAAAAAATTAAAATTCATACTATTATTAAAATTATTAAAATTCCTGCTTTTCTGCTTTGCTACTATTCAGACACTCTTGCTTACTGCCCCGCGCTTTCCTCTATCTCTTTTATATTCACAAGAAACTTTTTAACTGGAAGATTTTTGTTTGAAGATGTTTGTTTTTTTGGCATAAGCTCACCCCTGACAATTTTGCTCCAGAGTTCTTGTTCCTATCTTTATGAAATTGTTAATTGTTTTTATATTACCAACGAGAAAATCCTACTGCATTAAAAAAGAAGAAACGAACAAAAGAACCAAGAAAATAAAAAAAAGTAATTAATTGTTGTTTCATTCCCTGCCCTAGACCAGGGATCGTAACAACATTATTTTATATGTACTCTTTTAACTATTTTTCTTGTTTTTATTATATTTTTTATTTTTAAATATTTTTATATATTCAAATCTTTTATGCATCCTCTTTTTATTCCTGTTTTAATGCATTTTAAAATCTTCAAATTTCTCTGGTAAGAGTTAGAGTGAGGAGTGATCCATGATGGTTGAAACTCTGTGGTGACTAATGTGGGACATTAGTAATCCTTGGAGTCTTACTGAGATGATAATGGTGTCCCGTACACAGCCACTAGATGGCAGTACAAGCTTGTTCAGTGCTATCAGAAACCATGCACAATATAGATGGTTTTGAAAACGCAATATTTTACAGTTTTAGTACTTGTTTAAGGCCATTTTGTAATTTCAATCTGCACACAGTCCACTACCATCCCTCCAGCCCTAACAATATTTTTCTCAGATTTATGCAGTCCATGTGGGTCTTATCTCTCAACTCTGAAAATGCAAACATCTGTATAAATATATAAAAATATCACTCCTTCAGATCCCACATTCTGTTACAAAATCATTTATTCTCATAGTATTTTGTTATTATTTTAAAACCATTTACCTCAATATTGCCAGATTGCAGTGTGGGCTCTTCAGTCCATCAGAAAGAAGCTTCACTCCAGAATCCTTCAGGTCATTGTTACTCAGGTCCAGCTCTCTCAGGACAGAGTTTGAGGATTGTAGAGCTGAAGACAAACTCTCACAACACTGAGCAGTGAGATTACATGAGAGACATCTGAACAAAAAACAAACAAAAAAACTATGTAATTGCATACATAACAAATCTTAGTGTGACTAAAAAAAAAAATGAACAATGCAAAAAAAGAAAATATTTGAACTCAAACCTCAGCATCTCCAGGTGACAGTTTGGGCTCTTCAGTCCATCAGAAAGAAGCTTCACTCCAGAATCCTTCAGGTCATTGTTACTCAGGTCCAGCTCTCTCAGGACAGAGTTTGAGGATTGTAGAGCTGAAGACAAACTCTCACAACACTGAGCAGTGAGATTACATGAGAGAAATCTGAACAAAAAACAAACAAAAAAACTATGTAATTGCATACATAACAAATCTTAGTGTGACTAAGAAAAAAATGAACAATGCAAAAAAAGAAAATATTTGAACTCAAACCTCAGCATCTCCAGGTGACAGTTTGGGCTCTTCATTCCATCAGAAAGAAGCTTCACTCCAGTATCCTTCAGGTCATTATTACTCAGGTCCAGCTCTCTCAGGACAGAGTTTGAGGATTGTAGAGCTGAAGACAAACTCTCACAACACTGAGCAGTGAGATTACAACTATGGAGCCTGTGTAGAAAGTAATGCAATCGTAATAATTATTAGATAGAGTTCTGGAGCATAGATCATTTGGAAAAACTTTTGACTGAAGTGATGTAAGCAAAGCTAAAAAAAAAACGTTCTCTTTATTAAATAACCATTATTTTCAGATTTCCTTAATTAACTCAAACTCAAGTACTTCAGTTTTGCCTGATGCCTGACCCAGCTTGCCTGATGTTAAAGAAACATTGGCATTTAATATCATCACACTCTGAAACATTTACATTTATTAATCTGAACAGTCTTGACCATCAAATCACATGTGTAAGATTAAGGCCCAATTAAAATTACTAACAGTGTATGTAAATGATTGTAAAGAAGACTCTTACAGTGCTCTTCTGGTGTTTTTGATCACTGGCAGCAGTCTTCCCACTGCTTCATCCAATCTTCTATATTTCTGCAGTTCAAAGGTCTCTTGAGTCTCTTCTGACATCTGGAGCACAAACACCAGCCCAGACCACTGAGCAGTAATCCAGAGCAGTAAATCCAATAAGCTAGGCAGCAAACAATCAAGAAACTGAACAGACAGGCAGAAAACAAGACCGGGAAAAACAAGACAGGGAATAAACGCTCAGAATTGACAGATTAACCAAAATCAAAACTTCGCACGGGTGTGTTTGTGCAATAAGCTTATATAGTGTGACTGATAAGAATGGGCTGGGTGATGTAATCAAGAGATGGGGTAATGTGTTGCAGCTGGTGGAGTGATCAGAGATGGGTGTGGGGCTTCTGGGAAATGTAGTCTGCCTTGGTGGATGAGTGAGAGAGTGAGTGAGTGAGTGAGAGAGTGAGTGAGTGAGTCCATGCTGGAGTGCCCTCTGCTGGTTATAGCGGGCACTTGGGCTGACGATCGTTACAATTAGTGTATACATGTAACACAGGAAACAAAATTCAGCAGCTGAACTGACCTCACTCCACCTTGTCCTGCGGACGGAACAACATAAAGTGTGTGACAGTGTGATCCGATCAAATCAGTGTTTCAGGATCTAGTTCAGCTGTGTTCAGGAACAAATGAAACGAGCTCTTGCCAGTAGAAGTTCCAGTCGTCGCTGTCCGTCACCTGGATCCATCCTCTCTTCTCAAAGTTATTGATCAGCACCGATTTCTCGATGTCCGTCACCCACTTCACCTTCCCAGCCATCGCACACACACTCCTGAGAAACACACGTCACTTCCGTCTCAGAGACGCCGAACCACGAGAACAAACAGAAGAGCAGCAGCAGGTCCATCACTGTGGGATTATTCACTGTGTTCCACTGATTTCACAACAGTTTCTTACTTTTCATCAGTTACAAATACAGTTCATGTCTTTCGCTAAACAATGTTAACTTTTGATTTGAATAATGCATTAGTAAATGTCAAAAATAACATGAACTAAGATGAATAAATGCTTCAGAAGAACTGTTCATGGTGTGACCAACACTTATAAGTTATTATTTCTACTATTACACTTTGTTTGTCATTAAAACAAGCTCTCACACATTAATCATGAGTCACATGATCATTCGGTGTGTGTTTGATAATCGAGCAGATGTTGATGTGAGTTTAGAGGAAGATTTGTGTGTCTCAAACAGATTCTCATTGAACACGATGATCTGCTCGTGTGTTTCATTATAAACTGACAGACTGCGGATCATGTGATCAATAAAACACGGCGGATTGTACTCACAGTCACAGCTGTCAATCCTCTGAATGAGCTTTGATTCATGAGATGAGCGTCACAACAGCAGCAGCGGCTCATAGCGGCTCTTAGAATACAATTTAATAATTCAATCCAATTACCAGATAGACACTAAGTGGGGAAAAACAAAACAAATTTAACTAGATAGAAAAGTTCGTTGAAACAAACTTTAAATTGAAAGCCCAGTTTGAAGTAGTTTTAAAAGCTTAAAGTTTGAAATAGTTTAAGTTTTACTTTAGAAGTTTTGATAGATAGATAGATAGATAGATAGATAGATAGATAGATAGATAGATAGATAGATAGATAGATAGTTGTGGTCAAAAGATAGACAGATAGATAGATAGATAGATAGATAGATAGATAGATAGATAGATAGATAGATAGATAGATAGATAGATAGATAGATAGTTAGTTAGTTGTGGTCAAAAGATAGTTAGATAGATAGATAGATAGATAGATAGATAGATAGATAGATAGATAGATAGATAGATAGATAGATAGTTGTGGTCAAAAGATAGATAGATAGATAGATAGATATTTGTGGTCAGAAGATAGATAGATAGATAGATAGATAGATAGATAGATAGATAGATAGATAGATAGATAGATATTTGTGGTCAGAAGATAGATAGATAGATAGATAGATAGATAGATGTGGTCAGAAGATAGATAGATAGATAGATAGATAGATAGATAGATAGATAGATAGATAGATAGATAGATAGATATTTGTGGTCAGAAGATAGATGGATAGATAGATAGATAGATAGATGTGGTCAGAAGATAGATAGATAGATAGATAGATAGATAGATAGATAGATAGATAGATAGATAGATAGATAGATAGATAGATAGATAGATAGATATTTGTGGTCAGAAGATAGATAGATAGATAGATAGATGATAGATAGATAGATAGATAGATAGATAGATAGATAGATAGATAGATAGATAGATAGATAGATAGATATTTGTGGTCAGAAGATAGATAAATAGATAGATAGATAGATAGATAGATAGATAGATAGATAGATAGATAGATAGATAGATGTGGTCAGAAGATAGATAGATAGATAGATGTGGTCAGAACAGAAGATAGATAGATAGATAGATAGATAGATAGATAGATAGATAGATAGATAGATAGATAGATAGATAGATAGATAGATAGATAGATAGATAGATGTGGTCAGAAGATAGATAGATAGATAGATATTGTCAGAAGATAGATAGATAGATAGATAGATAGATAGATAGATAGATAGATAGATAGGAAAAATTAGATAGATAGATGAGTTTGAGTTTGAATCAGTTTAAATGGCTTAGAAAAAGTTCATGCATTTGCAATTTAGACTTTTGAGTCTAATGGGCTTCCGTAGTTGGCTCATTTTGACATTCCTTCAATGAAAGTCAATGGGATTTTTATGATGATTAATATTAATTTTTAGGAGAAGCGCATTTCTGATTAGTTAGAAAAGATATAGCAACTCGAGTCAGAACAGTCTGAAGGTCTGAGCCGAGTTTGGAGTTTGTAGAGTTAAAGCTCTAGAAGGAGATAGTCAGAAATTTTAGTCTCAGAAGAAAAATAATAATAAGTTTAAATAGCATTTCAGCTTTTTCAAGCCAACTTAATAATTAAATTACCAGACCAACAGACAGATAGATAAGGACAGACATACTGATACAGACAGACAGACACCAAGTCTATCACCAATAGGAGAAAAAAAATTAAATGTCAGGGTTGTAAAATGACGACACTCTAACATTTTTGTTGTCCCTAACCTCTGACATGAAGAAGAGCATGTCCTCTGTGTTTTTAAACGTAAAATAGAAAGGGGCCCTTATTTCATCATCCACATCCAAAACTGTGTCACGATGTGTACGCCGTTGAGCAAGGGCATTCAGTGCATCTTCCACCTCCATGCAGACAATACGTGGTGGCAAGTACTTGCTCTTCATCAGCTGGTGATTTTCCTTTAACCATTCAACACCTTTCCCGATGCTGCTCATCATATTGGCATTCTTTATTAAAAATACTTAAAAATGAACAGCAGTCAACAACAAGCGTAAATATATACACTGCAGAACTCTACAGCATTGTATGCATATGCCATGCAGAACCAAACATAAGAGTTGATATACTTATTTACACTAGAGAAAACAAGTATTTGTATCAATCCACTTTACAAAAACAAAGATCCCAGGTCAAAAATTAACGGTCATTAGAAATTAATGGGGAAGACTTGATGGGGAATTGAATTGAATTGAATTGAAGACTACGATACGCTTATAAAATTGAGTTTAGGCACATAATGTGTTTATCTAATGAAAAAAAAGCTTGTGTTAAGTAGCAAAAATATCTCGAAATATTACCGAAGTGCTGCGTCTCCTTTTCCTTGGGACACGAAAGACAGCTGGCAGAATCCCATCCCCCATCTTCCTGCCTTCCTGTGTAAAATGGGCAAATCTTCGACCATGTCTGTAATTGACATTGACCAAATGTGTTCATCATGCTTTCCCACTTTGACAGTAGTATCTATTAATGTACTACTTTTCATTTCATAAACCATACCCCTCAATCTCAAGGTTCTCCAGCAAAACCTTGCACCACCAACTCCTCAGATATGGCATGTCAGACTGAAGATAAGAACAGTTGTAATGTTATTCTCCACAATTAACATTAAACATCTTTATGTCAACACCAAGACGAAATCAAATGCTGCCTCCATAGTTATGTACCAGTAAAGGCAGAAAGGCTGTTATGTTACCATGTCTTTCGTATGAGCATACATTCACCAAGATGAATATAAATGGACAATGGATGTTGTGTGGACATCACTAAACATCCTGGAAATGAGCTTGGCAACTCACCATAACCATAAATACTCCACAGTCAATCCCAAAATGTTGTCGGGGTAGCCCCTGATTGAAGAAAGAACACCAATTATGAAGAATTTACAATGACTACCAACCTTATACATGTTGTTCTTGTGCATTTTCATAGCAAATTATTATTACCTCAACATCCAGGCCTGACTGTTCTTCCCACGGCCCAGGCATGAGCTTTTGTGCAACAGCCCTGATAAAAATCAAGACAGTGTTACGAAGAATACTTACAATTTAAATACACAGTATAATTCAGCTTGTGCATCTCTAAAATAATAAACTTTAAAACATTTAAATGAACACGCAATCGCTATAATACTCACATTTACACACATCATACAACATTATATTAGAATAATTATTAGAATTAATACCTGAACATAGGGGGAAAAGATTTAACACAATACTCGCTGATGTTTCCTCACTGCCAACTTTATGTG